>CAJVSB020000323.1:0-59605 GCA_911865555.2 Thlaspi arvense
TTTTTAATTATTTTATACTAATTAATTTATTATTATTAATAATTTTAATTATTCAATTAATACTAATTAAATTAATTCAAATTTTAGAGTTAAATCAATGTATAATTCTATAATGTATATTACAATTTAATTTATTTAACATACACACAAAATAAAAATTAGAATTTATTATTAATAATTTTTTATTAATTAATTATGTATTATTATTAATTATTAAAAATTAATTTATACAAATTAATTTAATCCAAAATTCTACAATGAATGTGCATATTTTTTGAATATATATTTTATTGTAATTTATTTAACATTCACACTAACATAAAATTAAAAATAACATATATTATATAAATGTTTGTGAAAATAACATTCAAATATCTCACTACAATATAAAAAAATGTCACTAAAAAAAGAATCACTACTGACGACTACCGTCGCCCCGATTGAGATGATGAATCAGAATCGTGTACAGGACCAAGAGGGCATGACTGATGAAGTGGTATGCCCTTCATCCCCTTAATCATCATGTACAAATTCTAAAGAGTAACCTCCATACTTCCCATCTTTTCTCAAAGCTTCTATTTTCTTAACAGATATTTTGCACCTCCAATATCATAGAAAATTGATTAGTAATATCGGATGGAGGATAGTGGACTAACTAGGAAGACTCTACCTTCCAAGACCATATATACGGCCAAAGGCTCTCCCCCTAGTACACCTCTCTTAGAGCTTAGTGTCTGCCATCCACCGAGACTTTGGAGTAGATGCCTCCTCTGGTGCCGACTTAAAGGATTGGGCAGTTTACAAGTCAATCTACATGCACAAATATATTATCTAATAAGTTTAATAATTAAAGATATTGATTATAAAAAGCTAATAAATAATATAAATATTTAGTAAATTAAATAAAATTTACTTACAAAAGTTTTTTCTGATCACTGGTCCACCCACACTTCCTCACCATCCTTTCTCCTAATATGTGTATGCTTAAAAAATAAAAAAAAAATGGGGAGTCCGATCGGTCTATTTTTCCTACAATACATAATAGAATTTTTTCATTTATGTATAACTATCAAATAATAATAAGTTTTTTTTAAAAAAAATAAAACTTACAATTCTCATAGCATGCTCGTGTGAAGGAATAGAGCCTTCTATGTGGAGAGAACTACCTTTTCTTGAATAACGATTCCCTTTATTCTAATAGTTTATCTTATTAAACTTCTCTCCTTTCCAATAAATTTGACGCTCATCCCACATAGAAGATGGGATCCAGTCTGGTCTACCTGTGATTCAAGCATCCCAAAGCATATAAGAAAGCCTATGAGATCCACGAGTACTAAATATCCATCTAATGGCTAGCTCATCTTGTGGATCCTATATACAATATTTCTGCATAAAGATGCAAACAAAATAGTTAATAGAAAATCAAATATTATTACAAGAATAAAATATTTAACCATAACTGCATCAAAATACAAACCTGAAACTCATCAATCCATAAATCACAAGGAACTATCCTCCATGTAGGATAACATAATGTAAAGTTCACTGAATGACTGTTGTGATAGTATGAGTAGCAGCTCTCGAAGGATGAAATCTACAAAAGAAAAAAAAAGGAATCAATACTAGTGATTAAAAAGTTAGAAAATATTTATCAAAATTCTTGAACAATTAATTTTAATACTTACCCACGTCGCCACCTAGCCTAATCAACATCTTCCCAAAACTACTACAAAAAGTGGTAGATGATCCAACCCAAGCAGGGTCAAATGGAGAACAATCAGGTACAAGGATAAAGGGAGAAGTGCTATCAGTAAAGGCAATGGTACTACAGGCAGAAGCTGGTGAAACAAGTCATCCAACAGTAGATGAGATAGGAATGTATCCAAGGGTAGCATGAATAGAGGAGGCCGCGACACATACTAGGAATGTGGAGCCCTGTAATCATAATATGCACAGGTATGGTCAATGGGCTCCCTAATAATCACTAGAGGCAAGGGTCTGGAAAGATGGTGTACAAGAGCATCTCGTCATTTTTTTGAGTGGCCAATATCTATCCCTTACTCTTATCGGGTCTATGCAAAGAATCCATCTATATTAATAGATATATGTAATTTCTTTTTTAAAATTACATAAGATAAAAGGAATTATTACTTAATTTTGAGCATTAGAGAATAACGCAACTTATTTTTTAAAAATAAATCTTACATTTATTGAGTTGCAGAATTTTTTAATAATTTTACAATTATTTACTTAACAAATCTTGCTTTAAAATCATATATCTCTTTCATCTGTAATAACCTCTCTTATAACTCCATCCAAAATTAAGAAAAAGAAATGTAATTATTAGGCAAACAAAATATAAAAATATTAACTACAAAAAGAAAGAATATAATTCACTATCCACAAAATAAACAAAACAAAAAATACAACAATTTAATCTAAATAACCTTGATCCTCCTCCTCCCCCTCCTCCTCATCCTTTTCCTCCTCTTCTTCCACATAATCTCCCAATGATTCAGTGCCATCATCATATTTAATAAATTCTTCCTCCTCATCTTCATTTCGCAATGATCATCTTCTATCGATCGTTCTCGATCTACCTGTCCTAAATCAATCTCGTCATACAATCTTTCTTCGTGACGCAATCCATCTATAATGGATCTACATCAATTATAGGCATTACCTGGGACATGGCCCTTCTTGATAAATTTCTTCTACACTTATATTTTTTATTTATACGCACCTAGTTAGTTTTGTCTTCATAACCACTCACTAATGGGCCTTGTCCATTCAAATGACCAAATAAGAGATATAATAAACTTGTCTGGTATTTTGAGCAATAATGAACAGATTATATTGATTATATTCTCTACTACAATTAACCTCAGTAATGTTGTAAAGGAGATGAACTCTTGTACACGAGGTCTTCTTGGATAACCACTAATACTTATACAAAACAAAACAACCATTTTTATAGGTTTGCACGGATATTCTAATTTTATAACTTCTCAAATGACGTCATAATATTCAATTTCTCCTACACCGCTAACATGTTTTACATAGACACTGCTATTAACAATTTTCCTTCCTTGAGAGTATTCATCTATGTGAAACTTATAACCATTCACAAAGTAATTGTGATACGATCTCACATTTAGATTTGGTCCTAACGCTAAATCATGTAAGTGCAGATTTGTGACACCATTTGTAAGATCATACACCTATTTGTAATATATTAAAAAAGTTAACTATATAAAATAATATCATTATATGACATGCAAAATGATATACTTATCTAAGTCTTAAACCAGGTAAGAAATTCATTTTAAATATGAGTTCTAGCCTTTTTTTGACTTAAGCCATTGAAAATTTAAAAACTTACAAATCAAACAAAAACACAATACATCACTTAACTATAATAAAAGTAGCTCAGATAATATTAAAATAAAACTTACTCAATGAATGGTTGTACTTCATTGCAATTTAAAAGAATGTGCAAAGATGCAGAATACATCTCTTGTTTTGACATATATCTCTTTACACAAGCTCCAAAACTATGACCAAGGTAATTAAAAATTAAGAATTGAGTGACCATTGCTCACAACCCTGTTGTCATTTTGAGGCAGCCTCGTATGGAGGACAACACACCGGCCTCAAAATAATATGAACTGAAATTCAATGTTTCACGAGCCAAGTACAACGTACATATGGAACCCTCAACTTGTGCTTCATTCTTTACAGATCTTTTAAACTCTCTCATACCTCTTAAAATATATAAAGCAAAATATTAATTACATTATTCGGCACAATTATGTTTACGAATATACCAAATAAAAATTGGTAGTGTATTTAATATATTATCTTTCAAATGGATACATCCATTTGTATTGAACAGTCCTCCAACTCTAGCCTCATATGGAAGGTGTACAACTAAATGCTCCATTAAATCAAATAATTCCAGGGAAAAATTTCTTTAAGTTTGCACAATATTACTAGAATATTTTGCTCTAGTTGCAATAAATCCTCATCTCTGAGTGTAGTAGAGCATAAATCTTTAAAAGATTGACATACTTCTATAAGAGCCTTCCACACAACATCAGGTAAGCAATTAAAGGCAATCGAAAGAAGACACTCCATAAATACATACAATCATGACTTTTTATCCCATGTACATTACTTGTTTGTGGATCAAAACATCTTACCAAATTAGAAGCAAATTCATCTGGCATTTTCAAATCTCTAATCCAATTGCACATTACTCTTTTTTCATCAACAATTAGACTGTACTTTGCTTTCGGTTTCACAATTTTTCCATTAGGCAATGTGAAAGTTCAATGTCTCGCCACCTATAAATCTCTCCTAAGTCCATCCTTGCTTTGAAATTATCTTTTTCTTTCAATATGATATCCATTACAATGTAAAAGATATTATCAAAAATATTTTTTTTAACATGCATCACATCAAGATTGTGCCTAATTAAAAGAAATTTTCAATACGGAAGCTCCCAAAATATACTCTATTTAGTCTAATTATGAAATACTCCGTATCCTAGTAATTTAGATCAATTGTGCTCAATTACTTTGGGAAGAGAGCAAACTCTATCTCACAATTGTTCACCAGATAGTCCAAGTGCTGGCTCATCAGTCTCAACTCTATTCTTTATAAAATCTCTTTTATTCTTCCTAAATACATGATTACATGAAAAACACTGACGATGATAGTCAAACTATGAATTCTTACCATCGTGCTTTAAAGTAAAAGCCTTTGTTTTCTCTATACAATAAAAGCAAACCAATTCACTAGCAGTCATCCACTAGACAACATTCCATATACAGAAAAGTCGTTGATTATCCAAATTATAGCTACACGCAACATTAAATTTTGATTGTACAAACATCATATGTCAAAACACCTACATGCCACGACAACTTCAATTCATCAACCAAAGGCTACAACTAAACATTAATTGAGCTCTTGAGGTTTTTGGACCGCGCATAATACATGTAAAAAACATGTAAGGTTTAGTCATACACATTTCTGGTAGAAGGTTATAAGGAGTGACAATTACAAGCCAACAAGAACATAATCCAAGCCTTAGATTCTGAGACTCCATTGCAAAGTCAAGATATACTCTATCAAAGTGCTTCCATGCTTCCCCATCCAATGGATGGCTCAAAATACCTTGGGGTTGTCTATTTTCATAGTGCCACCTCATATGAGGTGTAGAACTCGTTGATGCATACAACTATTGTAATATTGGAATAAGTGGCAAATAATGCATCGACATTACTGTCACATTTTTGTCATTTCCCTTTCCTACTCTACGTGGTCGATACCTTGGTTTCTGACAAAATTTACACAAAGCTTTTTATGCCATCTTTGTAATATGACATACAACCATTCTCACAATAATCAATTTTCATAATTTGTAATCCCAGCTGTGATACAATTTCCTAGCTTCATAGTAAGTACAAGATTTGGAATATCCTCCATATGATTCGTCTTACATATAAAATCAACTATTGAATCAACACATTTTTTCTGCAATATTCCATTGGACTTGATGCTTATTATTCTAGTTATAACAAATAATTTAGAATGATGAGACCTCTACCATAATAGTTTATTTGCTGTATTTGGTAAGTCAAAAAATTTTTGAACATCAACATTAGGAGCATCCGCCATTCTCTACTCAAAATAGGCATAATGCTCGGGTCTACTAAAATCATATATTATCTTCTGGCATCTATTTAGGTTCTCAGGTTGATAACCTGAATTACTATTAACATCATAGACCCTACTTATTCTAACACTGGACTCTTCTCAATGATAAGTTCAATATCAAAACCCTTCCATAAATCCCTTTTGACATAGATGAATCATAAGTGTATTAGTCTCTAAATAGTTCAAACATTTATATCTACAACAGGGACACCTAAGCAACATCTCTCTTAGAAATTCTGGTTGTTGATAAACATATGCGAGAAACTGATCAACACCATTCACAAATTCCGATTTCAATCACTTTCTACCTGCATAGAGCCTATTATACATCCATTGATGATATTCAAGAATTTTCATATCTATTATCAATCAAAAAAAATGTGTTTTATTGTGATAATGTTCAAAATTTTATTTTCATCAAATAAATTACAAAGCTATTTTTGTAATACACAACAATCCCATAATTTTCTTTCATCACTATGATTAGTTTGACTTTATGTGATTTATATCAAATTTTTTTATGTGATTACCTTAGTTTACAATATAACTGAAAATTTATGATCTTTTATTAATATTGTACTCAAGAACTTTTTATTTTAATAATCTTAATTTAAGGTCTTTGGATGCTTTTATTTTCTTAAACCCAAATAGATTATTAAATTTGTGTGAAACATTGATCTCATAGAAAATTTGATAAATTTTAAAATTTTTAATTAACTCAGTTTTGATTAGAAATTTAAAATATGATATATTTAGCCTACATTAATAGTTATGACACATTACTTTAAGTTTTAGTATTTAAGAATTCAAGACTCAACTAATTTAGTATTTAAAATCTAATTAGTACTCATTTTTCATGTTAAATATTACATTTTTATTTAAATTTTACCCAAGGTTGTAGATGGTATAGTAATTTTTTAAAACATTTAAATGTTAAAGTCAAAATAATAGATTAGAATAAGGACTTGAAGTGTAATTTGGATAAGTTTAAGGGCTTATATGTAATTCCTGACAACTTTAGTGAATATAGTGCAAATAGCAAATTAGACACGGGACGTAAAATCTAATTTTCAATAGTTTAAGTGCTTAAATGAAATTCTTTAAAAGTTTAGAAATTTAAACCCTAATAATTCCCTGTATCACAAAGGTAGTCAACCATCCAACATATTACAAAAAACTTCATATTTGAAATAATGCATCAAAAGCAACAAAAAAAATTATTATTGGGCTGAAAAAAACTCACCCTAAGTGTTATAAAATCCAAAACAAATTAAATTAATCATAAATCAAATTGAACGGAACCTAAATTTTAATTTAGTTCATTTAAATATGATTTGGTTTGGTTTAATTTATTCCTATTTTTTAATTTAGTAGTAGTAATAGTAGTAGTGTATATGTGTTTTGGAGCTTTACTTTTTCATGTTGGGTAAAAATATTCATTTCTTGATTATTAATTTATTTGATATTGATTTTAACAAATTAAATTAATATCAGATGAGTTGACAAATGTCAACATATTAATCTTTTGCATTAAATTTATTTGATTTTGTGTTCAAATTCATTAAATTAGTAATTATAATTTTGTTTTATTAAGTTTCGACGTTTTATTCAATTTTAAATCAATTAATCATAATTAAGATTTATAAATCCATTTTTTTATTATCTCGAAGACAATGACCCTGTACTTGTTTAGCCACTTGTTTAAGATATTAATTAAATAATATTTTGAAATATATTATTCTATCTCTCTTTAGTGAACATTTCAAGAAGATATCTTTAAAAAAAATAAATCAGAGAATCCTTTAATAAAATAAATAAAATATGTTTATAGCTAATCAAAACTATTTTTGTTTTTGATTTAATTTAACTGACTCGAGCTTCTAATTGAGTTTAACGACTTGTTTTCACGTATAAAATTTATTTGCTTGTCACTCTAATCTACAAATTAACAAAAAAAAGTTGATAATTCTTGACTTTTTAATTATTTATTATCACTTTATATATAATTATCTTAAATTTTATATTTTTAATAACTATTTTTTATAACAAACATTTTACCTAAATAAATTTTTTTAAAATTGTTTTAAACACTTATTATCTTAAATAATTTATCAAATATTTTTAAAAATATTTATTATATACAAAATAATAATAAATATTTAAAATTTTGAAACCAAGGATCTGCCTTTATTTATTTTGAGGATTAGCCTTAATATTTTTTGCACAATAATTATATACAAAATGATAATAAATAATTAAAATTTTGAAACCAAATGATCTGCCTTAAGTTTTTAAGAGCATTTACTTCAACTAGGAGTGTCAAAATGGGCCAAGCTCGACGGGCCAACCCGAATGATATGCCTTAAGTTTTTTGGTTTTTTTGGGCCAGCAGACTAGGCCGAGCAAGCCCGTAGCACATACAGGTGGGGCTGGCCTAGTTAAATGTTGGCTCGAAGCATTTTCGGGCTAGCCTAGCTTGGCTTGAAAATCCTCTTGGCCCGCATGGGCCAGCCTGAATAGGCTGGGCTGGCCTCAAGATTTTTTGCAAGTGCAAGCTTTGTAAACTTAACAACTATGAGCAAGGAGGAATGGTTGCTGTTTTTAGAGAAGTTTCAAGAGCTTCTATACCCAGCATTTGCCAAGTGGAAATCAATGATCCTTGGTCAAAAGCAGAGAAAAAAGCTTGGGACTTCATGCCAATTTTGAGTCTGAGGCATAACTACATGTTGGTAGAAGAGGCAATCAAAGGTGAATAAGAAAGCCAGTTTTTGGAGGGAAAAATTTATTAGGGTAGCTTTGGTTTATGTTTCTCCTAGAAGTTGTGGTGGGGAGTAGCTATAGGATAACTTATGTAAATATTTTTCGAAGCAACTAATCGAAAGAGCCAAGTAGGACTTGGTAGGATTGGCTATGCCTTTTCTTTCTTTTGATATTTTCATTTTTTGTTCTTGTTGGATAAATAATCTGCAAAATGAAATTCCATGAAGAGAAAAACAGATGTAAATATAAACTCTCTGCTTTTAAGCGTGTTTTTAAATAGTATTATTTTTTTATCCCAACTTCTAATTTGTTGGTACTTGATAAGGGGTAGATTTTATCAAAAGGATAATGCCTATGCCTACACGTAGGGACTCTAAGCGATTTGACATACTTTTCATAGTAGATGGTCGTCATCATATAAAGATTTTCAACTTTGCATTTGGTTATTTTAACAAAACTACAAAGATTTTAAACTATAAAACCTAAAACAATCAACAGACGAGCAGATGGCATACTAGGAATTAGAGCAAAAGAACACCAAAAATATAAAGTGACACACGGTGACGAAGCGGAGGAGCGGTGAGGCACATGGACAACGAGTGGGAGAGTTGAAGGAGGCAAAAAGAAATAAAGTGGGAGAGACAAAATGTGAAAAGTAAAAGAGGCGGGAGGTAGGGGGCTTTAAATAGACAGAAATTACTGACGCAAATGTGTTGATAATTCCCTCGTATTCAAAGCCTCAGCTACCATGCCTGTTGAATTTTTGATACAAAATTTGAATTACCGGCACAAATGCATCAATAGTCTCCTCATTTTATGCACCTCAGCTGCCGTGCATTCTCCATTACCAATGCAATTACTGACGCAATTATGTCGATAATGCATCAAACACTCCGTTGGCTCTTCGAAGTTCGGAGTTTACTGTCGCAAATATGTGTCGATAACGTTTACTGATGCAACGGCGCATTGGTGAAGATCGATGCAATTTGCATAAAAACTACACACTCTTTGGGCTCCGAGTTTACCATCAGAATTTTGCTTGGTAACATTACCAACGCATCGTTGCATCAACAATGTCATCGTTAGGTTACCAACGCAATGTTGCGTTGGTAATATAGTTTAGTTAACAATGCATGTTTGTGTCAGCAATGTAGTTTTACTTACCGATGCATGTTTGCGTCGATAGTAAAATATTTTTTATTTATTTACATAAAAATATATTTAAACATAGAAGTGTAAATAAATATATATAATAGATATGTGTAATATAATATGTATAATATAATATGTATATACATGTGTACGTATGTATATACATATACATATCATATATGTACATATGCAACTATATATATATATATACATACTTTTAATACATATATACAATATATATAAAATATATATGTTCTATCTAATATATATATTAGATAGAGTGTATATATGCATGTATATGTATATACATATGTATGTATATATATATATATACATGTTCATATGCACACATATATATGTAATCGGTACTTTTAATACATCTTTATTAACACACACACACACACATATATATAGTATCTCAAATATATATATGTAATATACATATAATATATATGTATGTACACATATATATACATGCATGTATGTATGCATATACATATGAAACATGTACTTTTTAATATCTGTTATGTATAACACATACTTCCATACCATGGATATTGATATATATCATATACATACATATATATGTATAAATATGTATGTATACACCTATATATATTTATAGATTTATAATACATTTTTTAATACATATAACATATAGTATTTAAATTTATATATCATATACAGATAATATATATATGTATATATATGTAGGTATGTATCTACACAAACATAGACATGCACGTATGTATAAATGCATTATATGTGTGTATGTAGATATATATATATATATACATATACATACTATAACATCTACACAAAACACACACACACACATATATACACATATAATACATATATATATATATCTACATGCCGGTATGTATATTATACATATACATATATATACAGTCAATTGATGCAATTAAAAAAATGAGAATTCCGGAAGTCTATGAGCTTAATTTAATAAGTGAAATTTGGACTTAATTGAAAAAATTAAAAGTTGAAGGAGATTTGGGACTTAATTGAGAAAATTGAAGGTTATTGTCATGAGTCAATGGACTTAATTGAAGAAATTTAAAGTTATCACCTTCAATCAATAGGATTAACTGAAGAAATGAAATTTGGACTTAATTGAAAAAATTATAAGTTCAAGGAGATTTGGGTCTTAATTGAAGAAATTGAAAGTTATTACCAAGAATCAATGGGCTTAATTGAATAAATTTAAAGTTATTATCCTGAGTCCGTGGATAAATTGAAGAAACAAAATTTGGACTTAATTGAATAAATTAAAAAATTATTGAAGATTAGGGGCTTAATTGAAGAAATTCAAACTTATAACCATTAGAAAAAAATAAAAGTTCCCGTGCAATAAAACAAATTAATAAATTAAGAAAATATTACCTACGAAAATATTTTGTCGTTAATCTACATCGGTAAATTCTCATTTCACATATTTTATTTTTTAAAAATTTACCGACACATTATATTGTGTTAGTAAAATTTTTTGTTATTTATTTTATATTTTAAAAACATTACTGATGCAACTTCTTTCATTGGTAAGTTTCTTTTTTTAAAATTTTAATCTTTTAAAAAAATTACCGATGCAAGGTTGCGCCAGTAACATTTTTCGATGCAAATATTTGTCAGTAATTACGTCTTTTCCAATACCAATTAACGTCAATAATTGTGTCTATAGCGTCGCTAAATGTATTAGAAAATTCTTTCAATGCAAATTTGCATGGATACTTGCATTAATGATTTTTCAACACAATATTGCATCGGAAAAATTTGTCGGTAAATTGACCCAAACCCTTGCATCGCTAATTTTGTGTTGAAATTTTCTATATTTCTTGTAGTGAGGGTAAGTTGTGAGCTGAAAATTTCAGTAGGAAAATTCAGCTCAGGAGAAACTATTTTGGGACAAGGAATGACCCTTAATTGGGGCATGAAATAGGGTAGGAGGGAAGACCAAATGAGAACAAAATGAACATAAACTAGAGGGGATTAAAAGCCAACTTCAAGTCAAACTTAAACATTTAAGTCACATGATTGGAAGCTGAAAATTTCAGCAACTTAAACACTTTGAAAGTTGAGTTTTTAACAACAAAATGACTCTTAAAAGGGAGCTAAAATAGAAGCACAACTAAGACTAAGGAAGGGATAAAAGCTAGGCTCCCAGGAAATGAGGATTAAGAAAGCACACAAGGTTAAGAAAAATAGGAAAATGATCACTAAGTTATCTAAATCTTTTGGCATGCATTCTTATTCCTTATTTAGGACATATTATTTACATGTGTCCTACCTATAGGAGAGGGAGACAAGCTTGAGTTGGACCAGGAACCACCAGCTTCAAAACCTCGAATATAGATCTCTTATACATAGTGAGTGGCATCTCTTTAATCTTGTAATATTTTCTAAAAATATGTTTTAAAGCAAATAAAACCTATCATGAACGCATTCATATATTTGTACTAAGAAAAGGAAAATAGTTCAGTTATGTTTTGATTTCTGCTATATACTTTGATATAATGTCTTTTATGATGTTTTATGCTTTGGCATTAGATTGGAATGTCAAGCAGCCACTTGGGGTAGATGACAGTTCTACATACATGTCATTGTATGATACATGATTTGGATCCAATGAGTGGGTCTAGATGCCATAAATGTGTTAATTTGGCTGACAGAATGGCAGCGACTCTCAGAGCAAACTATATAGTGCAATAGCGCCTTGCATATTGTTGCCCAATGAGGGCCATTTATAGTTTATAGTTATGTTTTACTACCCCAAAGATTGTTAATTGTGCACATCCAACTAGAGCCATATATGTAAATAAGTATTATGACTTTCATGATTTTTTTATGATTTCTGCCGAGTTTCCTTTATATGTTGCAACTCTATGCGATGACAAAAAGTTCTTGTTTCTCACAAATGTTTATTTCTACTACATATCTCATATTGTGTGAATTTTATGAAGTTTATTTATGTATATTATGACCACAAAATCCTGACGATTTCCACTAAGATTAGCCAACATGCCATTCATTAGGACATCTATCTCATTCCTTTTTCCCCTTGAAAATATATAGCAAGTTTAGCTAGTACACTTGCATTGTGCCATTTCTAGTATCATCTTGACCATGCTAGATAGGTGGGGGCCAGATTTCAAGATTTGGTTTTTGAGTTCTTTTCTTGGATGCAAGAGAGGAATTATATTGATTGTTAGACATAGTTGTATGTTCATATTATATTTTGGAAATTGTAGAACCAAACCATATTACTTCTTGCTTGCAAGGTTAGATGGATTTTGGCGCATATTGATATCATTGCCACAAGGTTACAAGTTTATGTGGCCTTAAGGCCTATGACTGAATAGTACATCATTCTTTTGATTGAGTGAGATGTCAAATTATGGTTTGTTATGGAAATGCAATATATTAAATTAGCAGGTACCAAACATAGGTTATATAAGGTTAACATGATAGGAGTTACCACAGCCAGCATGCTGCCTGTAACATCCAAAACCCAATTTTCTTTTAAATTTCATAAACCACTTTTGCATACTTTCTAAAGTTATTTAGAGGGAATTTGAGGGGTTTAGGAAGGAGAAAGGTATATTGGAACATTTGGGAGAAAGTGTGTTTTTGTTAAAAAAAAAAATTACCGTAGTGTTACTGTAGCAGTGGATCGTAGCATGCTATAGTGCGTTGCACATTGGTTTTTGGGCGCCGTAGCACGCCCAAGCGCTATAGGACGATGGCTACTGGAATTGTTGCACCGTAGCGCACTAGATCGCATTGTAGCATGTCGGGTTGCGATTTTTAGCTTTTTCTTAAAATTTTGGGATTTTTTAACCCCTCCAAGGACCCCTAAGCCCTCTTGAACTCCTAAAAACTATAAATAAAGATTTGGGAGATATCTTAGGGTACCCGAATTCATCCAAAATTTATGAGGATTAAAAATGAAGATAATTTGAGAAGGGGCAAAATGGTCATTGTGGCTAAGTGACACATTTGTTTAAAACTTTGGAGAGCCTTTGTAGAGCTTTCTAAAGGCTCATTTTTGCACTTGTAGAGAGAGAAATAGAGGGGAAGAAGAAAATAAGGAAAAAGGGAGAAAAAGGTATGTAAAATGGCCAAATCTCAAACCCTTTTGGTTGTTCTTCAATATTTTTACATATTTAGCTTCTTTTCTTCATTTTATAACTTTTAATCGGTGTAGAATCTGTATTTGATGTTGTTTGTGTGTTGTAGAGAGAGAGAGGTGGGTTCAACCTCACCCATAGGAAATATTGCATATTCTTGTTATTTCTAGTTAAAATGCTCTCAGATCTTGTTTTATTTGAGGATATCTATGTTTTCATGGTTAGATTAAAACATGGATGATGTATTTATGGTTGGATATAGAGAGAGAAAGTAAGGGGGTTGATGTTAGATTAGAGAGAGAAGTAAAGGCATGTTTGGTTTGAACCCAAAAGCTAGAGAGGGAGAAAATTGTATTTATACGATCTAGGGTATAGTTATTGCTTTCATATGATGTATTTAGAGTATTTCTCTCATATATGTATATCTCACTTGTAGGTGATGATAAGCCAGTTACTCCAGACCACGGACCTACAGCTCTAGAAGCACCCTTGTAGATCTATTTTGCACGGTCAGTGAGAATTTTCCTAATCTTAGTTTATTTTTCCAAAGCTATGATTTACAATGAACAATAACCATTTTAAACTCAATTATATGTTTCTACTAAGAACATGGGAAACAGTCTAGCTATGTTTTGATTTCGGTTATATGCTTAATTTTATGATTTTTATGAGTTTATAATGTTTTGGTGTATCAGTACCTAGACCATGATGTCGGGCAGCTATCTAGGGCAGGTGGCAGCTTTACTTGCACTACATGATATATATGTGTTCATTTCCCTACTGAAGGGACCATGCGCCAAAGACTGTATTAGTTTGGCCAAGAAGTGGCGACCCCCAGTGTGGGCTACACAGTGTAATAGTGCCTGACATAATTATGTGTTGCCCAATAAGGGCCCATAATATGTTTTATGATTTTACTACCCCAGACACCTTCAGTTGTGCACATCTGATCAGAGTATACATGTGAATATGTATTATGATCTTTATGATTTTCTATAATGCCTATGAAGTCTTTTATGATTTATGCTCATGCTCTCTCATGTATTATGACTTAGCACAATAAAAACTTAGTTTTTTTACTGCTAAAAATTTATTTTTAGGCCTTTTGATATGAAACTCTTTGAGATTATTTATATTGTTTAAATAGTTACAAAAACTAACTATTTCCACTAGGATTAGTTGGTTTACCATTCACTGGGACATTTGTCTCACCCCCTATTTGCTTCCCCCTGTAGATGCCGAGATAGTTAATTAGGACCTTGGTGTCCGATTTACATATATTTTTGTTCACTTTTTAGCACCAGGTTAGGCCAGGCTATAAGGATTATTTTTAATTGCATCTTATAAGCATGGGATGTATATGTTTGGAGACTATTTTATATTTTGGACATTTGTAAACAATTTGTGATGTTTTGAAATCTTATGGATGAGTTACAGCTGGTTAAGTGTATGTGATGATTTTTTAGTATGGCATGTTGATAGATGATTATTGGATGTTTTCCAAAGGTTGACACATGATGATTTATGTATTAGTTATGTGTGTTGTCCCAAAAGGCAACCCAAGAGGGGGCTGAATTGGGTTTTTATCGCGGAAGCTAAGTGTGTGAAAAATTAAAAACAATAAAAATATTAAATCAAATAAACTAATACAATTCACCCAATAATAAATATAAAACAATTTCAAGTAAAGTAAGAGAGTAAGGATAAGAGATGCAAACTCTTTTATAGTGGTTCGACTTGCTACCCAAGTCTACGTCCACTCCTCGAGCTCCAACTAGCCGAGGTTCCACTAAGTCTCTTACACTTAACAGAGACAAGAAATCCCGAATACAAACAAAGTCCCTTGCACTTGGCGGAGGCAAGAAATCTCGATTACAAAGCCTTTGATTCGGTGAGCTTCAAACACCAATACAAATAGAAATGAAGATGAAGTAGAAATGTAGCAATTCCTCTTAAGTAGGATTAGCTACCACTCATGTACAAAATGATCTCACTTCAAAGAGGCACTCTCATGAATAAAACAATTTCCTCTATGCACTCTTTGATCTAGTAATAAACAATATAGCACAAAGAATTAGAGAGAGATTGAAGAGGCTTTGAGAGCTTGTTGTTGTGTACTTCTCCCTTCAATCCATGCTCCTTTTATAGGCAAAAACACCAAGGAGACGTTGGCCTTTGTGGAAGACAAAATCATTTCTCAACAGTAACTGCACATTGGTTCGATTCAAAAATTCAAATAAAATGGCTCCGAACGTTCAAAATATCTTAAAATATTCTTGAATACTCCTCATTGAGTCTATTTTCAAATGCATAAAGAATCATTCAATTATCGTACACCGTTTGAGAGAAATCATCAAATCTTCAACGATATGCCAGACTGTAAAATTGCTTTTGTCAAAAGTTGTTGGCCAAGTTCAAAATTGTCTAGAAATTTGAATTTGTATTCAAAAATAACAAATTATATATATTTGAAAAGCTTATAACGTCTACTTTCATTCAAATTTGGATTCGTGTGAATTTGACTTTTATATTTTGAGATATTGTAAAAAAAGTATAGTATACTCATTTTGTCTGCTGACAGTGCAACTCAGCAGAATGGTCCACTTTGAAAACTTATATCTATCAAACTATAAGTGTAAAACGTGCAAATAATATATGCATTTAAAGCTCAACACGTCTAATGTACAAATAAAATTAATTCAGAATTTTATTTATATTATAAATTATATTTTACTAATTAAAACCAATATCGTGCAGATTTCAAGAAAGACTTTTTCAGAAAATAATATGTGAGATTGATATAATAAACTGTTTTAATACAAAAGAATATATATGATGAATTATATATCAAAATAAAGATATTTGAGTGTAGTTTCATATAAAATTGACTTTATAATTTTTTGGCTTTTCTATTGTAAGATATAATTAATTTACTACACACATGTCTAATTTGACAGCTTCACAATTTAGTACATGTAATGTATGTAGTTAAACAATAAACTTAATATTATAAATTATCCATATTATTCATTATATAAATATATAATAATTTTAATTTGTTTTGTCATTATCAAAATAAATATGAAACCTTGAGGCTAACAATGTGTTGAATAACTTATTGCAAGTTATATGTTATTGTGAGGTTGCTTAAATAAACAAGTATTTAGACACAGGGCCCTTAAGGCCAGCTTATGAGGGGTTATAATAGCTGGCATGCTATCAGATTTTTCTCAGTGGTGTATTGGTTATTGCCTCACTATCACACCTTTTAAGGTTAGAGAGGTCAAAGTGAGACTGCCAAATTTTTGTCATTGTGGCATGTTGGTTGTTGTCCCACTATCATACCTTGCTTGATACTAAAGGGGGGTGTAACAGTTAAAATTGTATTAGAGCTAGGTCTAGGAGGTGTAAGATTTAGGGTTCGACGGTGTTAAAAGTCTAGGTGCATGCATCACATTTGCATAAGTAGTTGCACCCTAAATTATATGGCTTGTGTTTATTGTAGGAACCATGGGGGACACTTGTCAAGGTAAAGGAAAAGGTAAGGTAGACCCCATAGAGATAAGAGATCTATCCCACCTATTGGGACACAGACACAATTAGTGATGCATCTTCTATGTTGAGGGAGGCAGGCCCTTTGCAGGCACATGTTAGTCATCTTGAGGACCTCCCTCTCAACAGACGGTCCCACAGACCTCTACACCACCATTGATGTCGCACCACCAATGACCCCGATCACTTTGGCACCACTAGCCACTCCTGCACCCCCTATTGCTTTAGTTCCACCAGCTACTCTAGTGACACTAGCTCCTGCAATTTCCCTGGAGCTAGCAACAATGATAGACCAAGAAGTGGGCGCAATTATGACATCCAACTCCATATCTTCGAGGAAGAAATCTAAGGAGGAGAAGATTTTATAAAGGGCCAGGAAGTTCGGAGCTACAAAGTTTCAAGGTACTATGGATCTTCTCCAAGCAAAAGAGTGCATCCAAGTGATAGGGAGGATATTTGATTCGATACATTGTCTAAAGGATTTGAGGGTGCAGAATGCCACCTTTCTAATAAGAGGTCAAGCTTTATAGTGGTGGAGGGCCTATAAGGCCAAGAAGCTAGTTGGGAAAGTTATTAGTTTGGCAGAGTTCAGGGAAGAGTTTGACAAATAATATTTCTCTACAGTTTACCAAGACTAGAAGGTGACAAAGTTTATGAACTTAAACATGTGACTATGGATTTCGTTGTGGGCTTATCAATAACCAGAAGGGGGCACGATAAGTGTGGGTTATTGTGGATAGATTGATAAAATCAATTCATTTTGTACCAGTTAAGAGCACCTTTTCCTTGGGTAAATTAGCTAAGTTGTATGTGAATGAAATAGTAAACTGACATGAAGTGCCAAAGTTTATTGTATCAAACAAAGACCCTAGATTCACATATAGATTTTGGCCAAGTTTACAAACAAGCTTTGGGTACTAAATTATATTTTTGTACAACTCTTTACCCACAGACTGATGGGTAGTCTAAGAGAACCATCTAGACATTAGAGGATATATTGCGTGAATGTGTATTAGAGTTCTCTGGCAGCTGAGATGAACATTTACCATTGGCAGAGTTTGCTTATAATAACAGTTATTATTCCAACATTAGCATTGCCTCCTATGAGGCTTTATATAGAAGAAAGTGTAAAACCCCCATATGTTAGGATGAAGAATAGGAGAGAAAATTGTTGGGTCCAGAGATAGTGCAATCCATAGTGGAACAAATTAAGATTATACATAAAAGATTAAAAGTAGCACAGGACAAACAAAATAGTTATTCTAACCTAAAGTATAAGGACATACAATTTAATGTAGGGAATCAAGTATTTTGGAAAGTTTCTCAGGGAAATGTGTGTTAAGATTTGGCAAGAAAGGCAAACTGACCCCTAGATACATTGGTTCATATGAAATCATTGAAAGAGTGGTGTCAGTTGCCTACAAACTAGCACTACCTCTAGAATTATCACAAATACATAATGTATTCTACATTTTCATGTTGAGGAAGTATATAGCAGACCCTACCCATATTCTTCCAACTCCATTACTAGAATTATAGGAAGACTTGACTTATATTGAAGAACCAATTTAGATCCCGAGTAAAGAAGTAAAGCAACTTCACTCCAAGAGTGTGCCATTAGTGAAAGTGTTATGGAGAGGTCCAAAAAAGAAAGAAATAACTTGGGAAAAAGAAGATGACATGAAGGCCAAATATCTCTATTGGTTTCGCACAACAAATAACTGAATTTTGATGACAAAATTCTTTTAAGGAGAGTGAAATTGTGGTAGCCCAACCCTAGGTTGCATTGCATAACATGAATACATGCATTATAGTATGACTTGTATATCATATGATAAATTTATTTTATGGTAGTACCAATTTAAACCTTAAAAAAAAATTTACTTTACTTTAACAACCTAAAAATTAAAAAATAAATTTTAGAAGGATTTAATAGATATTAAGGAAAGCATATATAAGGAAAACGGAAGCCAAGCTAGAAAAGAAAATGAAAGAATTAGAAGACAATGTGTAAATGTAAACAAAAATTTATGAAACTAATTTAGTGAATTTAAGGCAATAAAAATATAAATTTAACTTTGGTTGAGACTTACATTTGAGGGGATTAGAATGGGATTTCATAAATTTTCAAGGTCAAATTTTAGGCTTAAGAGACATGGAGGTTTATAATGGAAATGAGTAGGAGCAAAATGGTCATTGAGGGGGTGATGTATAGTCAACCAAGGAAGAAAGTAGAGGAGAAAGAAGAAAGAAAGGAGACAGAAGGAAGAAAGAAAGAAAGGGAAAAAGTGCATTGGAAATTTTGTGGAAAATTCATGTTTTATTGAAGTTCTTAAGAAAGGAAAAAGTGTATGGGAAAATTTATAGAAAATTCATGTTTTATTGAAGTTCTTCCATTTCTCTTGTGAAACTATGAAAGTCCTTGTGTTGTTCTTCTATCTAGTTGATTTACAATCTAATTTTAAGCTACTAAACCTACATAGATAAGAGAGGGAACTAAAACCCTCAAAGGAAAATTTAAAGCCAAAATTTCAAGATTTCTCAGAATTGGTTTGAGATTTTGTTTTCTTTGAAGAATTTGAATGTTTCTAGGAAAATTTGTTGAATTTTTTGTGGAAGATAAATGACCAAAAACAGGGAGATGGCCAAACCCTATAGTAGGTAGGAACACACCACTTTGCAAAAACTTGGAATATAAAGTGTGTAGTTCATGTTGATTGAAAGTCTTGATGTTTCAATAGCTTAAATGGTGAGTTTGGTGAGGTTTAAGGGGCTGGAAACAGAGAGAAAATAGAGAAGTAGGAGAAATGATTTTGGAAGGAAGAAAGAAGGATTTGGTTCAACAAAAGTGAAGAAACTAAGAGCAGAATTAAAATTTTAACAAGCCAGTGTATGCATAAAATTTTCTGCAGCAATGACTTGAGTTTGCCGAACCACTGGGGCCCTAAAATGGGCTTAAATCAAAGTTCAGTAAGTGGCTTAAAAGACACATAGATCAATCTATGAAGAAATGTTAAAGGGACATCGAATAATGGCTTAAAATTGAACATTTCACCCATAAATTTAACTAGAAAAGAGGTAAGTTTTGAGCTGAAAATTTCAGCAAGGAAATTCAGCTTAGGAGAAACCACTTTGGGGCAAGGAATGACCCTTAATTAGGGCACGAAATAGGATAGGAAGAAAAACCAAATGAGACTAAAAGTGACCATAAACTAGAGGGGAATAAAAGCCAACTTCAAGTCAAACTTAAACACTTAAATCACATGATTGGAAGCTGAAAATTTCAGCAACTTAAACATTTTGAAAGATGAGTTTTTAACAACAAAATGACTCTAAAAGGGAGCCAACATGGAAGCACAACTAAGACTAAGGAAGGGATACAAGCTACGCTCCTAGGAATTGAAGATTAAGAAAGCGCACATGGTTAGGAAAATTATGAAAATGAAGATTTTCATGTGATTTCTACTATTTTTTCTTTATGTGCTACAACTCTATACCATGACAGAAAATTCATGTTTCTCACTGATATTTATTTCTGCTACATATCTCGTCTTGTGTGAATTTTATTAAGTTTATCTATGTATACCATGACTACAAAATCCTGACTGTTTCCACTAAAATTAGCCTGCATACCATTCACTTGGACGTCAGTCTCATTCCATTTTTTCCCTTGCAAATACACAGCAAGTTTAGCTAGTACACTACTATGCCATTTCCAGCATCATCCAGACCGTGCTAGACAAGTGGGGGCCAGATTTCAGGATTTTGTTTTCAAGTTCTTTTCTTGTAGGAGGTTGTGATAAAGGAATTACATTGATATTTAGGCATGGTTGCATGTTCATATTATATTTTTATAGAACCAAATCTTATTTCTTTTTGCGTGTAAGGTTAGATGGATTTCGGGGCATACTAATATCACTACCATAGGTTTACAGGTTTATGTGGCCTTAAGGCCTATGATTGAATATTATACCGTTCTTTTGATTGCATAAGATGTTATATTATGGTTTATTATATAAATGCATTCTATTAAATTTAAATGTACCAAACACACGTTATACAGGATTAATATGATAGGGATTCAGTAGCTAGCATGCTGCCAAATTTTTGCCACGATGGCTATTGCCTGTTGTCGTACCCAGCTTGATACTAAAGGACGGGTGTGACAAAAACCCTCACTTAAATTTTTAAATTTTAGATTTTTCTTCTAAATCCTTAACTTTCTTTTCAATCTTTCTCTATCACTATCTCGTGTTAATTTTTTAATGCTTTCTAGGATTTTATTTCCCTTTCTTATCCTCTTTAATTAAAGTTTAAATTAAGCTTAAGCTACCAATAAATCTCATTAAGCTATTCAACTAAATTCCTCCATTTTTACTTTTCACTTTGTAAGTTTTCTTTTAAGTTTTTACTTTCTTTTCCCTTATTGTTTCCACCATTCTACTTCATGTTTTTCTTAATGTCTCTTAGAGTCCCTTAAAATTCCATCTTCCTCTCTTAGGGTTGTGGACAAGAAAAATACAAAATTCTTATTTAGCCAAAATTATTTACAAAGCCTATTATGAATATCAATGCAATGCACAATCACTGCTAGAAAAGAGGCTATTACTAATGCAACTAATGCATCAGTAAACCCGCAAATTGCATTAGAAATAATGACTCAGATGCAAATACCAACGCAAAATACTGCTTTAGAAAAATATTGTAAAAAAAAAATTACCGATGCAAAAAAGCTTGTGTTCGTAATTTCAGACACAAAGTGCGTCGGCAATAAAAAAAGTCTCGATGACATTGTTGTAATTTTTGATGCAATTTTCTGATGAAAAAAATTTTTTGACGAAAAAACCCACGAGGTTTCCGATGCAAGAAATTTGTTATAGATGCAAATTGCATTTGTAAATAATATTTTTGTTTAATTTTTTAATTTTTATTAATATTTTTTGCGACGCAAAAATGCGCCAAAAATTTCTAACGCAAATTTGCGCCGGAAATTTCCAACGCAAATTTGCACTAGCAACTTTCAGCGCAAGATTGCGTCAAAAACTTTTCAAACCCACATCGAAAGCTGGATTTTTTTAATTTTAAATTTTAAATATTAAATTAATGTTACATCTAAAATTGTAAAATACCAATGCAAAATACCATCAATATTATTCTTTAAATATTAAAATATATAAAAAAAATATAATTAATATTTATATTTAACGACACAATTTCTAACGAATGTTTCTGTCAAAAATTAATACTCTTTTTTTTATTATGTTATATTAATTAATTCAATTAATTAATTATCTTTTGTTGTTAATTATTAATTATTCAATTAATAGTAATTAAATTAAGTCAAATTTTAGATTAAAAATAATATATATATATACACATTTTGTAATATATATTACATTTCAATTTATTTAATATCCACACAAAAATAAAATTAAAAATTATTAATTATTTTTTATGAATTAATTATGTATTACTATTAATTATTAGAAAATTAATTAATGCAAATTCAAGAATCTATAATGATTGTACATATTTTTAAATATATATTTTATTATAATTTATTTAACACACGCACTTATATGAAATTAAAAATAACATATATACAAATATTTATGAAAATAATATTCAAATATCTCACTATAAATATAAAATAATGTCACTATACAAATATAAAACAATGTCTCTAAAAAAAGAATCACTCTCGATGGTCACCATTACCCGAATGAGATGATGAATCAGAATCATGTGCAAGCACAAGAAGGCATAACTGACCGGGTGGTGTGCCCTTCACCTCTTTAATCATCTTGTACAAATTTTAAAGGGCAACTACATACTTCCTATTTTTTCTTGAAACTCCTTATTTTCTTGACGGAAATTCTATACCTCTGACAGCATGGAAAATTGATCAGCAATGTAGCTCCATCCAAAATTAAGGAAAAGAAATGTAAATATTAGGTAATTAAAATATAAAAATATTAATTACTCAAAAAGAGATAATATAATTCACTATCACAAAGTATACAAAAAATACAACAATTTAATCGAAATAACCTTGATCCTCCTCCTCCCTCCCTCTTCTTTCTCATAATCTCCGATAGTTTAGTGTCGTCATCATATTTAATAAATTATTCCTCCTCATCTTTATTTTTGTATTGATCATCTTTTATCAGTCGTTCTTGATCCACCTGTCCTAGATCAATCTCGTCATACAATCCTGCTTCATGACATAATCCATCTAATAGATCGATGTCAATTATAAGTATTACCGAGACATGAACCTTTCTTGATAAACTTCTTTCATACTTACATTTTCTATTTCTACTCGTCTGGTTCATTTTGTCCTCATAACTACCTACCAATGGGCCTTATCCTTTCGAATGGTTGGATAAGAAATATAATAAACTTGTCTGATATTTTGAGCAATGATGAACAAATAATATTGACTATATTCCCTACTGCAATTATTTTAACAATGTTATAAAGGGAATGAACTCTTGTACCATGAGATCTTCTTGAATCAAACCATTTACACAAAAACAAAACAACCTTTTTATAGGTTCATGCGGATATTCTAATTCTATAAGTTCCTAAAGGACACCATAATATTCAATTTCTCCCACACCACTAACACCTTTTACACAGACACTACTATTAATAGTTTCTTTCCCTGAGAGTATTCATCTGTGTGAAACTTATAACTATTCACAAAGTACTTATAGTATGATCTCACACTTAAATTTGGTCCCAACGCTAAATCACGTAAGTGGAGATTTGTGACATTGTTGCAAGGATCATGTACCTATTTGTAATATATTGAAAAAGTTAACTATATAAAATAATATCATTATATGACATGTAAATAATATACTTATGAAAGCCTTAAACCTATTTTAAAATATTGAAAAAGTTAACTATATAAAATAATATCATTATATGAAACGTAAATGATATATTTACATAAACCTTAAACCAGGTAAGAAATTCATTTTGAATCGGAGTTACAGCCTCTTCTTGATTTATGCCATTGAAATGTAAAAAAAAAAAAAAAAAAAAAACAAAAAACAAACAATACATCACTTACCATACCATAGTAAAAGTTGCTTGAATAATATTAAAATAAAACTTAATCAATGAATGGTTGTACTTCGTTGTAATTTATAAGAACGTGCAACATCTCTTGTTCTAATAGATATCTCTATGCAAAAGCTCCAAAAGTACGACCAAGCTAATTAAAAATTGAGAGAGTTGAGAACCACTACTCACACCCCCATCATCATTTCGAGACAGTCTCGCTCTAGGAGACAACACACTGGCCCCAAAATAATATGAAGTGAAATGCGATATTTCATGAGCCAAGTACATCGCACATATAGACCCTTAACTCGTGTTTTATTCTTTACAGATCTTTTAAACTCTCTCATACCTCTTAACATATATAGAACAAAATATTAATGACATTATTCTACACAATTATGTCATGGATATACCAAATAAAAATTGGTATTGTGTATCTAACACATTACCTTTCAAATGGATACATCCATCTATATTGAATAGTGTTGTCCCAAAATGCAACCCAAGAGGGGGGTAAATTGGGTTTTATCGTGAAAGCTAAGTAAAAAAAAAATTAATTCACCCAAAGTAAATATAAACAATTATAAATAAAATAAAGAGAGTAGGGATAGGAGATGCAAACTCTTTTATAGTGGTTCGACTTGCTACCCAAGTCTACGTCCACTCTCTTGAACTTCAACTGGCCGAAGTTTCACTAAATCCTTTACACATGATGGAGGCAAGGATTCCCGAGTGCAAACAAAGTCCCTTGCACTTGGCAGAAGCAAGAAATCCTAATTACAAAACTTTTGATTCGGTGAGCTTTAAACACCAATACAAATGATAATAGAGATGAAGTAGAAATATAGCAATTTATCTTAAGTGGGATTAACTACCACTCATGTACAAAAATAATCTCCCTTCAAAGAAGCACTCTCAAGAATAAAACAATTTGCTCTATGTATTCTTTGATCTAGTAATAAACAATGTAGCACAAAGAATTTTAGAGAGAGATTGATGAGACATTGAGAGTTTGTTGTTGTGTCATTCTCCCTTCAATCTATGCTCCTTTTATAGGCAAAAATATCAAAGAGACGTTGGCCTTTGTGGGAGACAAAATCATTTGTTAACAGTAACTGTACATTGGCTTGTTTCAAAAATTCAAATAAAATAGCTTCAAATGTTCAAAATATCTTTAAAACTTCTTAAATACTCAACAATGAGTCTATTTTCAAATGAAAAAAGAATTATTGAATTATCGTGCACCGTTTGAAAGAAATGATCAAAAGTTCAATGACAAGTCAGACTATAAAATTACTTTTGACAAAAATTATTGGCCAAGTTCAAAATTGTCTAGAAATTTGAATTTGTATTCAAAAATAACAAATGATATATTTTTGAAAAGCTTATAATGTATACTTTTATTCAAAATTAGATTTGTGCAAATTTAATTTTTATATTTTGAGATATGATAAAAATATTATGGTATACTCATTTTGTCTGCTGACAATTTTACTCAGCAGAATGCCCCCATTTGAAAAATTATATCTATCAATCTATAAGTGTAAAACGTGCTTATAATATATGCGTTTAATGCTCAGCACGTTTATTTTACAAATAAAATTATTTCAAAATTTTATTTATATCATAAGTTATATTTTACTAATTAAAACTAATATCGTGCAGATTTCAATATTGACATTTTCAGAAGACAATATAAAACATTGATATAATAAATTGCTTTGATATAAAAGAGTATAGGAGATAAATTATACATTAAAATAAAGATATTTGAGCATAGTTTCATATAAAATTAAACCTTACTAGTTTTGAAGTTTTATATAATAAGATATGATTAATTTACTATATACATGTCTAATTTGACAATTTCATTTTGTAGCACATGTAGTATATACATCTCCAAATAATAAACTCAACAATATAATTTATCTATCTTATCCATTATATAATATATTATATATATATATGAAGATTTGAGAGAAATAATCCTCTTTTTTTTCTTTGAATAAGATTAGGTACATATATAGGAATAGTCTATGGTTAAGCAGACCATAAAATCAGGAAACAATCCTAACTAATGGAGGAAAATTCTCCATAAATTAAGAGATGCTAATTTATAGGATTTGATCAGATCTTTTTATTAATACGCCTAAACTAGGAAACAAAATAATTATAAATTAGGAAATCATAATCTAAATCTTGCAAGAATTCCACACTCCCCCTCAAGCTGGGTTGTAAATATTGTCCATACCTAGCTTGTGACTCAGTTCTTCAAAGCTCGTTCTTGGAAGGGCTTTGGTAAGAATATCTGCTATTTGAGACTTTGTAGGTGTGTATGCAAGTTGCACAATTGAGTCTTTGATCTTCTCCAAGATGAAGTGTTGATCAATCTTGATGTGTTTGGTCCGATCATGGTGAACAGGGTTCTTAACAATGCTAATAGTAGCTTGATTATCACAGAACATCATGATAGGATCCTTTTGAGCTACTCCTAGTTCCTTAAGCAGCCATTGTATCCATATTCCCTCGCAGATGCCTAATGCTAGTGCCCTGAATTTAGCCTCAACGCTGCTCCTTGAAACCACAGGTTGCTTCTTGTTTCTCCAACTTACGAGGTTTCCCCACACATAAGAACAATAACCTGATGTGGAACGTCTATCTCTTATATCACTAGCCTAGTTTGCATCCAAGAAACTTCAATGGTTCTCTTGTCATTTTTCTTGTACAGTAATCCTTTGCTCGGAGTCATCTTTAGATATCTCAAAGTCTAATTTACAGCTTCCATATGCTTCTCAATTGGGTTGTTCATAAACTGGCTTAAAACACTCACAGAAAAGCCAATGTCAGGACGAGTGTGTGAGAGGTAGATAAGATGACCAACGAGTCTCTAATATCTTCCCTTGTCCATTGGTGTAGAGTTTCTTCAGTTCCTATCTTCTTGGTGGAGTCCATAGGAGTGTCTGCTGGTTTGTACCCTAGCATCCCTATTTCTTTCAATAAGTCTAGAACATACTTACGTTGTGAGATAAATATTCCCTTCCTTGATCATGCCACCTCCATTCCTAGGAAATATTTAAGAGGACCAAGATCCTTGATCTCAAATTCTCTAGCTAATACCTTCTTCATCCTTGTAAGTTCATCTTCGTAATCCTCTGTCAAAATTATGTCGTCAACATATACAATTAATAATGCAACCTTCTTTTCAGGGGAAAATTTTACAAACATGGTATGATCTACTTGGCATTGAGTGTACCCGTGCCTTACAACTAAGTATACAAACTTACCAAACCAAGCACGAGGGGACTGTTTTAAACCGTACAAGGATTTTCTAAGTTGCATACTTTGTTGTAGTTTGATTCAGTTTTCAACCCCGAGGGAATTTCCATATAGACTTCTTCTTCAAGGTCACCATTTAGGAATGCATTTTTGACATCTAATTGGTGTAATGGCTAGTTGTTGTTAGCTGCAAGTGATAGGAGAATACAGACAGTGTTGAGTTTGGCTACTAGAGCAAATGTTTCTTGGTAATCTATCCCATATGATTGAGTGAATCCCTTAGCAACATGACGAGCTTTTAATCTTTCAATACTTCTACCAGCTCTGTGTTTGACAGTAAAAATCCATTTATAGCCAAAAGGTTTCTTTCCTCTATGAAGATCAGTGATCACCCATGTATCATTCTTTTCCAATGCACTAATTTCTACATGCACGGCTTTCCTCCATCCAGGACTCTCAAGAGCTTCTTGTATGGACTGAGGTATTTGCACACTGTCAAGAGATGTGACAAAGGCCTGGTATGATGGTGATAAGCCTTCATATGAAACAAATCTACAAATAGGATGATTAATTCATGCTCTGACACCCTTTCTCAAAGCAATTGATATATCAAGATCTTCACTTGCAGTAATAATCTCCTCAGAACTCAAACTAAAATTTTCCTTACCTGATTGAATTTGAAAAGAGTTTGGTCCCGGTTTAGAGTTTTGGTCAAGAGTGAGAGGAATTGAGTCCACTATTTTTCTTTCAAGCCTTACTTCCCTAGAATAGACACGTTGTTCTTTAGTTGTGGTCTGCGGAGACTTAGACATGATAGGAGTGTGACTCTCGAGTATAAAAGTGTGACTTTCAGGTATTTTAGTTTAAGATAATGCTAGATTTGCAAGAGGGTTGTGACTTTCAGGTATTTCAGTTTGAGATAATGCTGGATTTGCATAAGGGTAACTCTCAAGGTGACTTTGGAATGATTTTCAGGTTCCAGACTTTGAACATTTGGTGTGTTTGAGGTTGGAAGGTGTAGGTGAGTTTGAGTTTGACTCTCATCCCAAAACTAAAATTCACTCATGTTCTCCCCTTGAATTGAGGGTTTTGGATAGAATGCTTGGTGTTCAAAGAATGTGACATCCATGGAGTTGTATACCTTTTTAGTGATGGGAGAGTAACATTTGTATCCCTTTTGATGATATGAGTACCTAAGAAACACACACTTAATAGATTTAGGATCTAGTTTGCTTCGGTAGTGGTGGTGGTGGTGTATATAGACAAAAATTGTGCATCCAAATATCTTAGGATCCAAAGATGTGAGTACTTTGATGTTTGGAAATTTACTTAAGAGTATTTGACATGGGGTTTGGAATTTGAGGATTCTAGAATGCATTCTATTAATAAGATATGCAGCTGTAAGAACTACCTCTCCCCATAAGTGTTTTGGAACATGTGTAGAGAACATAAGGGATTATGCTACTTTCAGTAAATGTCTATTCTTTCTCTCTGTAACTCCATTTTGTTGAGGTGTATCAATACATGAACTGAGATGAATTATGCCTTGGCTAAGAAGGTATGACCTAGTGTAGACTCAAAGTATTCTTTGGCATTGTCTATTTTAAGGGCTTGAATCTTGGTTTGAAATTGGATTTGTACCATTGTATAGAAGTTTCAGAATATTTGACCCACTTTAGATTTTTCTTTCATCAGGAATACCCAGGTTAACCTAGTATGATCATCAACAAATGATACAAACCACTGTGTTCCCGTGATATTTTTTATTCTTGAAGGCCGCCACACATCACTATGAATCATGGCAAAAGGATGAGATGGCTTATATGAAATGTTAGGATAATTAGAGCGAGTATGTTTGGCTAGTTGGCAAATTTCACAATTGAAAAATTTTGGATTTTTATTGATAAACAATGAAGGAAAAGGTTTTTCAAGATAAATGAAGTTCGGATGACCAAGGCGAAAATGCCATAACATGACCTCACTATCTTTACTAATATTTTACTAACTCACACAACTTGCAATTTGGGTTGATCTTCTAGGTAGAGCTTGGCCTTTAAGGAAATAAAGTCCAAAATACATCTCAGCACTACTAATCGTCTTCCCTGAATCCAAATCCTAAAATTCACATAGGTTTGGGAAAATTTTAGTCACGCCATTAAGATCACAAGTTAGTTTATTGATAGAAAGTAAACTGCAGACCAGCTTGGGAACATGAAGAGCAAAATTTAGAGTTATGTCCTTAAAAATAGGGACAAAACCCAATCCTTTCACCCTGATGAGTGATCCACCTGCAATTCTCACTATGTAGTCTGCCTTGCATGGACTGTACTTGTGAAATAAATTGACATCACCCGTCATATGATCCGACACTTCTGAGTCAATGATTCAAAAATTTGTATGCTGCTTATTGACAACAAGGGCATTAAAAAATTTACCTTTATGTGCCAATAAGCTAGTTCCAGTGGCAGAAGTACTTGTCTGTGCTAATAAGCTCTGTTGAAACATTTTTTTTAGCATCTCAAGTTGATCTCTTGTGAATGGACTTATTTCTATAGGTTTAGGATCGTCATTAAAGGTGGTGCAGCATTGGCTCTGCTTTCTCGGTCATTTGTAGGTCGTGAGGGCTTCCAATCCATTGGTTTTCCATGGATTTTCCCGTAGGTTTCTCTAAGATGTCCTAGTTTACGATAGTGATCACACCACAGCCTTCCCTTTCTTTGACAATTGTCACTGTTATTGTTGTTGTTAGCCTCAAGATTTCATATTTATTTTGATAATGACAAAACAAATTAAAATTATTATATATTTTTATATAATGAATAATATGGACAATTTATAATATTAAGATTATTGTTTAACTACATTATATGTACTAAATTATCAAGCTGTCAAATTAGACATGTGTGTAGTAAATTAATTATATCTTATAATAGAAAAGTCAAAAAAATTGTAAAGGTAATTTTATATGAAACTACACTCAAATATCTTTATTTTGATATATAATTCATCATATATATTCTTTTGTATTAAAGCAGTTTATTATATCAATCTCATATATTATTTTCTAAAAAAGTCATTCTTGAAATCTGCACGATATTTGTTTTAATTAGTAAAATATAATTCATAATATAAATAAAATTCTGAATTAATTTTATTTGTAAAGTATACGTGTTGAGCTTTAAATGCATATATTATTTTCACGTTTTACACTTATAGTTTGATAGATATAATTTTTCAAAGTGGGCCATTCTGCTGAGTTGCACTATCAGCAGACAAAATGAGTATACTACAGTATTTTTACAATATCTCAAAATATAAAGGTCAAATTCACACGAATCCAAATTTGAATGAAAGTAGACGTTATAAGCTTTTCAAATATATATAATTTGTTATTTTGAATACAAATTCAAATTTCTAGACAATTTTGAACTTGGCCAACAACTTTTGACAAAAGCAATTTTACAGTCTGGCATGTCGTTGAAGATTTGATGGTTTCTCTCAAACGGTGCACGATAATTGAATTATTCTTTTTGCATTTGAAAATAGACTCAATGAGGAGTATTCAAGAATATTTTAAGATGTTTTGAACGCTCGGAGATATTTTATTTGAATTTTTGAATCAAGCTAATGTGCAGTTACTGTTGAGAAATGATTTTGTCTTCCACAAAGGCCAACGTCTCCTTGGTGTTTTTGCCTATAAAAGGAGCATGGATTGAAGGGAGAAGCACACAACAACAAGCTCTCAAAGCCTCTTCAATCTCTCTCTAATTTTTTGTGCTATATTGTTTATTACTAGATCAAAGAGTGCATAGAGGAAATTGTTTTATTCATGAGAGTGCCTCTTTGAAGTGAGATCATTTTGTACATGAGTGGTAGCTAATCCTACTTAAGAGGAATTGCTACATTTCTACTTCATATTCATTTCTATTTGTATTGGTGTTTGAAGCTCACCGAATCAAAGGCTTTGTAATCGGGATTTCTTGCCTCCGCCAAGTACAAGGGACTTTGTTTGTATTCGGGATTTCTTGCCTCCGTCAAGTGCAAGAGACTTAGTGGAATCTCGGCTAATTGGAGCTCGAGGAGTGGACGTAGACTTGGGTAGCAAGTCGAACCACTATAAAAGAGTTTGCATCTCTTATCCCTACTCTCTTAACTTTACTTGAAATTGTTTTATATTTATTATTGGGTGAATTGTATTAGTTTATTTGATTCAATATTTTTATTGTTTTTAATTTTTTCACACACTTAGCTTCCGCGATAAAAACCCAATTCACCCCCTCTTGGGTTGCCTTTTGGGACAACAATTGGTATCAGAGCAAGGCTCTATATATTGGCCTTAAAAAGTCTTTAGAGTAAGATCATACATATGGCAACTATTAGTACACATGGGGTTATGAAAGATCAATCAATTACTAGACCACCTTTCTTTAATGGTAATGATTATGGTTATTGGAAAATTAGAATGACTATTTATCTTCAACAAATGGATTATGAGATTTAGAACATTATTGAAGAAGGATATAAATCTCCCATGATAGTTAAAGAGAATGAACTTATTATTAAAGAGAAGAAGGATTGGGATGAAAATGATAAAAGAAATTTTACAACTAATGCAAAAGCAATGAATACATTATTTTGTGCTCTAGATAGAAATGAATTTAATAGAGTCTCTACATGTAAAACGGCATAAAATATTTGGAGAACTCTTGAAATAACACATGAAGGTACAAGTAGAGTTAAGGACTCAATATGCTTAAACATGAGTATGAACTCTTTATGATGAAACCAAGTGAATCTATTAAAGAAATGTATACTCGTTTTACGGATATTATTAATGGTATGATTTCTCTTAGTGAAAGTTTTAATGATGAAATTCTTGTAAAGAAAATTCTTAGGATTCTACCAAAGAGTTGGGCTCCAAAGGTGACTGCCATACAAGAAGCGAAAGATCTCTCCAAGGTTTCTATTGAAGAGCTTCTAGGGTCACTAATGACCTATGAAATGACTCAAAGAAATGAAGAGGAGGAAGAGCCAAAAAGAGGAAGGAGAATTGCTCTAAAGTCTACTATGAAAGAAAACTTCAATGATAGTGAAGTAGAAAGTGATGATGAAATTGCATATATTGTAAAAAGAGTCACTAAACTACTCAAAAAGAAGAAATTTGAAAGGAGACAAATGAGAGGTGATCAAAAGAAAATCTTTCCAAGAAAGATATTGTATGCTATGAATGCAAGAAATGTGGGCATATAAAACCGGATTGTCCACTTCTAAAGAAAAATAAGAAGAAGGAAAAAGAAGCCATGAAAGCCACCACTTGGGATCTAAGTGATGAAAGTGATTCGGTGAAAAATCAAGTGGAAGTGACATTGCTAACTTATGTCTCATGGCTACTAGAGAAAGTGATAATGAGGTAAGTTCATCTTCTTCTACTTCTAGCACTTCAAATTTATCTTATGATGAGCTATTATATGCATGTGATGAACTACAAAATGAATTAGCAAATCTTTGAAAGAAATATAAAGATTTGAAAAAGAAGTTTTCAAATATTTCTAATGAAAATGCTAGTTTGAAAAATGAAAATGATAATTTGAAAACTCAACTTACTTCTATATCTAAGAATGAAACAAATGATATATTGAGAAAAAGAGTTGAAGAGCTTACAAATGCTTTATCTAAATTTACTCAAGGAAAGGAAAATTTAGATAAATTACTTGCTACTCAAAGATATGGTTTTAATAAACCGGAATAGGTTACAAGGCTTGTCAAGGCAAAGGTTTTATAAAAATTATTTTGTAAAAAGTTCTCATCAACGTAGTCCATTTATTACATGTTATTATTGTGGTGGAAAGGGACATTATGCATGTGATTGTTCATTAAAAAGAAAATTGTTTGTTGAGCCTAAAAATATTTTAGTTCCAAATGATTATAAATGGAAAGGAAAATGTAACATTGCATCTATTTGGGTTCCTAAATGAACATATGCTAACATTGTTGGACCCAAGAAAGTTTGGGTACCAAAAATCAAAACCTAATTTATTTTTGTAGGAGATTTGTATGAAGAGCACCACAAGAAAGAATAAGTGGTTTTTGGATAGTGGATGCTCAAGACATATGACAGGAGATTACACAAAGTTTAATTCTATTTCAAAAATAGATGGAGGGTATGTGACTTTTGGAGACAATGCAAAAGGCAAGATTATTGGTATTGGAGAAATTGGTAACCCTAACTCCCTCATTATTAATAATATTTTGTTTGTTGATGGCTTAAAACATAATTTGCTTAGTATTAGTCAATTATGTGATAAAGGTTATAAAATTATTTTTCAAGATAACGCATGCAAGGTTTTTAATAAGAATAATATCTTAGTATTTGTTGCCTTAAGAGATGAAAATGTATATACTATTGATTTTGATAATTTGATTGAACAAAATGTGAAATGTTTGAGTGCTTTACATGATGAATCTTGGTTACGGCATAGAAGGTTAGGTCACTGTAGTATGGATATAATTTCTAAACTTTCAAGAAAACAACTACTCATTGACTTACCTAAACTCAAATTTGATAAAGATAAAATTTGTGCTCCTTGTCAATTGGGAAAACAAAGAAAAACTTCTTTTAAATCTATAAATATAGTTTCTACATCTAGGCCTTTACAACTCTTACATTTAGATTTATTTGGACCTTCTCAAATTGCTAGTCTTGGTCGAAAACTTTATGCTTTTGTAATTGTTGATGATTTTTCAAGATTTACTTGGGTATTATTTTTGACTCACAAGAATGAAGCATGTTCTCAATTTTTTAAAATTTTGTAAAAGAGTTCAAAATGAGAAAGGTTATATGATTTCAAAAATTAGGAGTGATCATGGTGGGGAATTTGAAAATAATGAATTTGAAAATCTTTGTAATACATATGGATATGAGCATAATTTTTCTACACCTAGAACCCCACAACAAAATGGAGTTGTTGAAAGGAAAAATAGAACTTTACAAGAAATGGCTCGAAGTATGCTTAATGAATACAAGCTACCTAAATATTTTTGGGCCGAAGCGGTTAATACGGCTTGTTATATTTTAAATCGAGTTCTTATTAAACCAATTCTTAAGAAAACTCCTTTTGAACTTTGATTTGATAAAAAACCTAAGATTGGTTATTTTAAAGTGTTTGGATGTAAATGTTTTATTTTAAACACTAAAGATAATCTTGGTAAACTTGATGCAAAATCGGATGAAGGTATATTTTTAGGTTATTCAATTACTAGTAAGGCTTATAGAGTTTTTAATAAAAGAACTAATGTAGTTGAAGAATCTATACATGTTACATTTGATAAAATTGATCCATTTTTGCAAAATGTTATATATCATGATGTTGATGATGATTTAGTTAATTTAAATATTAATGATAAAGAAAAAGATATTGAAAATCCCCCTAGTATAGAAAACTTCGATGAAACTCCACATAGTGATTTGCCAAAAGCTTGGAAGTATAAATCTAGTCACCCTACGGAACAAATTATTGGTGATCCTAGTGATTATAGGAAGACTAGAAATCAATTGAAAAATATTTGCGAACACTTGTCTTTTATTTCTCAAATTGAGCTCAAAACTATTAATGATGCTATTAATGATGAAAATTGGGTTCTAGCTATGCAAGAAGAATTAAATCAATTTGAAAGAAATAAAGTTTGGGAATTAGTGCCTAGACCTAGTGATCATACAGTTATTGGAACCAAATGGGTGTTTAGAAATAAATTTGATGAATCCGGTAATATAATTAGAAATAAAGCAAGACTTGTAGCTCAAGGTTTCAATCAAGAAGAAGGAATAGATTATGGAGAGACTTTTGCTCCCGTAGCTAGACTTGAAGCTATTAGAATATTACTTGCATTTGCACCTCATATGAATTTCAAACTATTTCAAATGGATGTTAAAAGTACCTTTCTAAATGGTTTTATTGTTGAAGAAGTTTATGTTGAACAACCACTGGGTTTTGAAAATGAGAAAAATGTTGATCATGTTTACAAACTTTCAAAAGCTTTATATGGTTTGAAACAAGCTCCTAGATCATGGTATGAAAGGCTTTCAAAATTTTTATTAGAAAATGGATTTTCAATGGGAAAAGTGGATAATACTCTTTTTATAATAAAAGAAAATGATGATTTACTTATTGTTCAAATTTATGTAGATGATATCATCTTTGGAGCTACCAATGAATCTTATGTGAAAAATTTTCTTCATCTATGCAAAATGAATTTGAAATGAGTATGATGGGTGAGTTAAATTTCTTTCTTGGTTTTCAAATAAAACAACTCAAAGAAGGGATTGTGATAAATCAAGCTAAGTATACTAAAGAGCTACTAAAAATATTTAGGATGAATAATTCTAAGATCATGAGAACCCCTATGAGTACTTCAATCAAACTTGATGAATATATTAATGGAAAACCTATAGACATCAAGTTATATAGAGGTATGATTGGTAGTTTATTGTACTTAACTGCTAGCCGTCCCGATATCATGTTTAGTGTTTGTTTGTGTACTAAATTTCAAGCAAATCCAAAAGAATCTCATTTGCATGCCGTCAAAAGAATTCTTAAATATCTTAAAGGAACTATAAATGTAGGATTATTTTATCCTAGAGGAACATCCTTTGAACTTACTAGTTTTTCGGATGCGGATTTTGGAAGATGTAAATTAGATAGAAAAAGTACTAGTGGAACTTGTCATTTTCTTGGAAAATCTTTAGTTTCTTGGGCTAGTAAGAAACAAAATTCAGTTGCATTATCTACAGTCGAAGCAAAATATGTAGCCGCGGGAATTGTTGTGCACAAATTTTATGGATGAAACACACCTTACTAGATTTTGGATTTAAATATGAACACATTCCTATTAAGTGTGATAATACTAGTGCCATCAATATTTCTAAGAATCCTATTCAACACTCAAGAACAAAACACATTGATATTAGACATCACTTCTTGAGAGATCAAGTTCAAAAAGGTGACATAACACTAGAATTTGTGAATACCGAATATCAACTAGCGGATATTTTTACAAAACCCCTTAATGAAGAAAGATTTTGTTTTATTAAAAGAGAACTTGGTCTTATAGACTCAAGTATATAGCTAATATTATTTGCATCAATTCTTTTTTGAAAGAAAAATCTCTAAATATTTTCATACATATATTGAGGGGAGCTTATATAGTTTATCTTTTTGATGATGTCAAAAAGGGGGAGAAATTACATGATATGTGCTTAATGAATTTCTTGCATTGCATATTTGTTTTGTCATCACCAAAAAGGGGGAGATTGTTAGCCACAAGGTTTTATATTTATTTTGATAATGACAAAACAAATTAAAATTATTATGTATATTTATATAATGAATAATATGGATAATTTATAATATTAAGTTTATTGTTTAACTACATACATTACATGTACTAAATTGTGAAGCTGTCAAATTAGACATGTGTGTAGTAAATTAATTATATCTTACAATAGAAAAGTCAAAAAATAATAAAGTCAATTTTATATGAAACTACACTCAAATATCTTTATTTTGATATATAATTCATCATATATATTCTTTTGTATTAAAGCAGTTTATTATATCAATCTCATATATTATTTTCTGAAAAAGTCATTCTTGAAATCTGCACGATATTTATTTTAATTAGTAAAATATAATTTATAACATAAATAAAATTCTGAATTAATTTTATTTGTAAAGTATACGTGTTGAGCTTTAAATGCATATATTATTTGTACGTTTTACACTTATAGTTTGATAGATATAAATTTTCAAAGTGGGCCATTCTGCTGAGTTGCACTGTCAACAGACAAAATGAGTATATTATAGTATTTTTATAATATCTCAAACTATAAAAATCAAATTCGCACGAATCCAAATTTGAATGAAAGTAGACGTTATAAGCTTTTCAAATATATATAATTTGTTATTTTTTAATACAAATTCAAATTTATAGACAATTTTGAACTTGGCCAACAACTTTTGACAAAAGCAATTTTACAGTCTGGCATGTCGTTGAAGATTTGATGATTTCTCTCAAATGGCGCACGATAATTGAATGATTCTTTTTGGATTTGAAAATACACTCAATGAGGAGTATTCAAAAATATTTTAAGATTTTTTTAACGTTTGGAGCCATTTTATTTGAATTTTTGAATCGAGCCAATGTGCAGTTACTGTTGAGAAATGATTTTGTCTTTCACAAAGGCCAATGTCTCCTTGGTGTTTTTGCTATAAAAGGAGCATGGATTGAAGGGAGAAGTACACAACAACAAGCTCTCAAAGCCTCTTCAATCTCTCTCTAATTCTTTGTGCTATATTGTTTATTACTAGATCAAAGAGTGTATAGAGGAAATTGTTTGAATTTATGAGAGTGCCTCTTTGAAGTGAGATCATTTTGTACATGAGTGGTAGCTAATCCTACTTAAGAGGAATTGCTACATTTCTACTTCATCTTCATTTCTATTTGTATTGGTGTTTGAAGCTCACCGAATCAAAGGCTTTGTAATCGGCATTTCTCGCCTCCGCCAAGTGCAAGGGACTTTGTTTGTATTCGGGATTTCTTGCCTCCGTCAAGTGCAAGAGACTTAGTGGAACCTCGGCTAGTTGGAGCTCGAGGAGTGGACGTAGACTTGGGTAGCAAGTCGAGCCACTATAAAAGAGTTTGCATCTCTTATCCCTACTCTCTTTACTTTACTTGAAATTGTTTTATATTTATTATTGGGTGAATTGTATTAGTTTATTTGATTCAATATTTTTATTTTTCACACACTTAGCTTCCGCAATAAAAACCAATTCACCCCCCTCTTGGATTGCCTTTTGGGACAACAGGTTCTAGCTATGCAAGAAGAATTAAATCAATTTGAAAGAAATAAAGTTTGGGAATTAGTGCCTAGACCTAGTGATCATACGGTTATTGGAACCTGTTGCGCGCCTAGCACGCCTAATTGGCAAGTGCATCAGCCGTTACAAGTAATAAAGTGATGAAGTAGAGTGTCGATCTCACGAGGACTGATGTTGATTAATTTGCAAATTTTGACCTAACTTAGGCGTTAATTGAGAGAAAAGTGAGTTTGTGAAAATTTAATAAAAATAGAAACTAAAATTTCTAACTAATGAGGGAAATTGAGAAATTATGCAAGAGATAAATATAAGTGAAAATATGCGAGAGACACCGTTGGGGAAGATGATTTCGCCAATACCATTTTAATTTTGCTTGATATTATGAATTAAAATAGAATCTAGGGTTGCTAAAATATATGAGATGGCAAGATTTCCAAAACTATTAACCTTCCTACCGGACCGGCTAATCTATTTTGAAAGTGAATATCTTTGTCGGTCTCTACCGAGCCCCGCCTAATTTACTCAATTCCAAAATGCATTAAGATTAGTAAAATCCCTTTCGGTTAAGCATCCTACCGGACTACCTAAACAGACCACACAATAGAAATTAAGCATTCTACCGAACTACCCAATCTTAGTTGTGTCAAACAATGCATTGACTCGCAATTGAAAATTACATTCAAAATTCAATTCAGTTAAAATCAATAAATCCCACCTAGCCACTCCTACCGGACGATAACAAGGTTGAAAATATCAATTATAAACGAATAGCATTAAGATTAGCAAAATTTGATCTCATTAATTCAGTTTTTTTCTACAAATTTGTTTTAAAAACTGTTTGCAACAAATCTGAAAATTCATTTAGCTCCTCTTACCAGACCAAACTAAATTAAAACTCTAATTTTATGCAAACAACATTAAGCTCAAATCTAAAAAAATTTGCAGAAACCCTAGAATCAACAATTTCAATGCATATTATCAAGCAAAATCAAGTGGTATAGCTATATCATTCCCCCAACAAAGATAATCACCCCATGATGTTCTTAAAAAATGTAGCAACAAATTTAACATACATCATGAGTTCATACATATTACAGCTGATACAAAACCAGAAAATGTTTAGACAATGAAATCAGAGAGAAGAACTCATCAGATGGAAGAAATCTGCAAAGAGAAACTCCTTCCTTCCCCTTCAATTTCGTGCCTTCTCTTGGTGGTTGCAGAACCTCTCTTCTACTGTAATTTCGTGCCTCTCTTCAGCTGTATTTCGTGCCTCTCCAGCTCTAGAACCAGCTCCCAAAACCTCTCTCTCAAGCTGTAAAACCAGCAGAAAGAAAATCTCCCTCTGCTGTCTCACTCGTATTCCCTCCTCTGTGCTGTAATTTTGTGGCAGACAAAACTCTCTCCAGAAAACCCTCCTCCCTCAAGCTGAATAATCACTTTCTCACCCACATCCTGCCATCCTCTGCACAGCCCATGCTCAGCCCATGCCTAGACAGCAGCAACCATTCCAAGACCATCATCAATCCTGTTGGTTTTTGATGGAATGGAGTGGTTCAGCTGGTTGGATTTCAATTCCAATGGTCATGCATTGTTGCAAGAATTGCAACTCAGTTGGATCCCAAATTAGGGTTATGGGCGTGGGTCTGGATCCTCCATACGGGTCATGAGTGTTTGGATTTGGATCTGCAAACTCTGATGTTGCTGTTGCTGCTGAATCTGCAAGTCTGTTTGCTTCTTCCAAAATTTCGGACATCTTACAAGCTGAATTGGACTGAGGCCAAAATATAAACGTTGTAGAATTCGTTCTTATCTTTCTAATGCCTTTTGAATCATCACAATCAGAATTTTCTAGCTCAAGTTATGAATTTTTTTTCTTCCAACACGCAGCTGTTAAAAATCTGCATAACTGCTCTGACTGCTGCAATTGTTTGCTAAATTTTGAGCCCTTTCTATGCTAAATTAGATTTTGAGCACAACATGAAAGTTGTGGAGCTTTTCCTGAGGTTTCAAAACATCTTAAATCATCTTGATCTGAATTTTCTACCTCAAGTTATGATGTTTTTTCTACAACTGAACCGGACCATGGAGTGAAATTCTGCAGAACTGAAAATTAAGCATAGGATGAGGCTTTTATCTGATATTTGGGCAGCTTACATTCTGAATTAAGTTGAGCCCCAAACATGAAAATTATAGCTTTTCTTCTTGTCTTTCCAACGAGTCTTGAATCAGCTCAATCTGAATTTTCTACCTCAGGTTGTGATTCTTTCTCCAAAACAGCAGAAAGCAGTAAAACTGCTGCTGCTGCTTCAGTACTGATGAAGTTGTTCCTGAATTTTCGAGCATTCTATATTCTGAATTTGATCAAGGCTTGAACATGAAAATTGTAGAACTATTTTTCAGCTTTCCAAAACATCTTGAATCATCCCAATCCCAATTTTGTAGCTCAAGATATGAATTTTCTTCTCCAAGCTGCATTCTCCTAAAATCTGCTGCTACTCTTGCAAGCTGCCAACTTTTGTCCTTCAATTTCGAGAATCTTATGTGCAGAACTGGATTGAGATCAAAGCATGAAAATTTTAGCTTTCTCTCTTAGCTTTCCAATGCCTTAAGAATTACCTCAATCCGAATTTTGTAGCCAGAGTTATGACATTTTCTTCAAAACAGCAGCAAGCAGTAAAACTGCTGCTGCTGCTGCTGCTGCTGCGCTGATGCTGCACTGCTGCTGCTGCATTTTGGCTAATTTTCGAGGGCCTTCTGGGCTGAACTAGACTGAGGTCAAAACATAAAAATTGTAAATCATTTTCTTTCCTTTTCAAAACTTCTTGAATTGCCCCAATCCGAGTTTCCTAGCTCCAGTTATGAAGATTTTTTTTCCAGCCTATTGTTGTTGCAACTCCACTTGCACCTCAAAAATGACATTTCCTTGAAATTAGGCTCCAATTAAGCTTGGATTGACCGAAAACCCTTCCTAGCAAATTTGTTAAGTCACAATGAACTCTATAAAAGGTTCAGGCTTGGTCTCCAAACCTTATTTTTTGATTTGACCCTCCAATGACCTAGTTTTCACTTGAAAAGTTGAAAACTTGACTTCACTTCATTTCAAGCAACAAATTCTCTTGGATTTACCAAAATCATCTTATGCAACTTTGTTAAGTTGGATTGGAATAGATTAAAGTCTTGAAACTAGTTTCCATGCTCCACATTGCATTTTGACCTATTGAAGCCCAAATTGACCAAAGTGAGAAAACTTGAGATTTAACACAAAAATTTTCAATAAAGCTCAATTTTATAAAAAACTATTAATTTCACTCAAATTAAGGGAGAATAAAGAAATCAAAAGAATTTAGGCATTTTGTATCCCATTTTAGCTTAAAGTAGTGAAAAATACTTGATAAATCCAATAAAATTGGGCACAAAAGTATAATGTAAATTGGATTTATCAGAACCAAATGGGTGTTTAGAAATAAACTTGATGAATCCGGTAATATAATTAGAAATAAGGCAAGACTTGTAGCTCAAGGTTTCAATCAAGAAGAAGGAATAGATTATGGAAAGACTTTTGCTCCCGTAGCTAGACTTGAAGCTATTAGAATATTACTTGCATTTGCATCTCATATGAATTTCAAACTATTTCAAATGGATGTTAAAAGTGCCTTTCTAAATGGTTTTATTGTTGAAGAAGTTTATGTTGAACAACCACGGGTTTTGAAAATAAGAAAAATGTTGATCATGTTTACAAACTTTCAAAAGCTTTATATGGTTTGAAACAAGCTCCTAGATCATGGTATGAAAGGCTTTCAAAATTTTTATTAGAAAATAGATTTTTAATAGGAAAAGTGGATAATACTCTTTTTATAATAAAAGAAAATGATGATTTACTTATTGTTCAAATTTATGTAGATGATATCATCTTTGGAACTACCAATGAATCTTTATGTGAAAAATTTGCTTCATCTATACAAAATGAATTTGAAATGAGTATGATGGGTGAGTTAAATTTCTTTCTTGGTTTTCAAATAAACAACTCAAATAAGGGATTGTGATAAATCAAGTTAAGTACACTAAAGAGCTACTAAAAAGATTTTGGATGGATAATTCTAAGATCATGAGAACTCCTACGAGTACTTCAATCAAACTTGATGAAGATATTAATGGAAAACCTATAGACATCAAGTTATATAGAGGTATGTTGGTAGTTTATTGTACTTAACTGCTAGCCGTCCCGATATCATGTTTAGTGTTTGTTCGTGTGCTAGATTTCAAGCAAATCCAAAAGAATCTCATTTGCATGCCGTCAAAAGAATTCTTAAATATCTTAAAGGAACTATAAATGTAGGATTATTTTATCCTAGAGGAACTTCCTTTGAACTTACTAGTTATTCGGATGCGGATTTTGGAGGATGTAAATTAGATAGAAAAAGTACTAGTGAAACTTGTCATTTTTTTGGAAAATCTTTAGTTTCTTGGGCTAGTAAGAAACAAAATTCAGTTGTATTATCTACAGCCGAAGCAGAATATATAGCCGCGGGAAATTGTTGTGCACAAATTCTATGGATGAAACACACCTTACTAGATTTTGGATTTAAATATGAACACATTCCTATTAAGTGTGATAATACTAGCGGTATCAATATTTCTAAGAATCCTATTCAATACTCAAGAACAAAACACATTGATATTAGACATCACTTCTTGAGAGATCATGTTCAAAAAGGTGACATAACAATAGAATTTGTGAATACCGAATATCAACTAGCGGATATTTTTACAAAACCCCTTAATGAAAAAAGATTTTGTTTTATTAAAAGAAAACTTAGTCTTATAGACTCAAGTATATAGCTAATATTATTTGCATCAATTATTTTTTTTTGAAAGAAAAATCTCTAAATATTTTCATGCATATATTGAGGGGGAGCTTATATAGTTTATCTTTTTGATGATGTCGAAAAGGGGGAGAAATTACATGATATGTGCTTAATGAATTTCTTATATTACATATTTGTTTTGTCTTTACAAATAGAGGGAAATTGTTAGTCTCAAGATTTCATATTTATTTTGATAATGACAAAACAAATTAAAATTATTATATATTTTTATATAATGAATAATATGGACAATTTATAATATTAAGATTATTATTTAACTACATTATATGTACTAAATTGTCAAGCTGTCAAATTAGACATGTGTGTAGTAAATTAATTATATCTTATAACAGAAAAGTCAAAAAATTGTAAAGGTAATTTTATATGAAACTACACTCAAATATCTTTATTTTGATATATAATTCATCATATATATTCTTTTGTATTAAAGCAGTTTATTATATCAATCTCATATATTATTTTCTGAAAAAAGTCATTCTTGAAATCTGCACGATATTTGTTTTAATTAGTCAAATATAATTTATAATATAAATAAAATTCTGAATTAATTTTATTTGTAAAGTAGACATGTTGAGCTTTGAATGCATATATTATTTTCACGTTTTACACTTATAGTTTGATAGATATAATTTTTCAAAATGGGTCATTCTGCTGAGTTGCACTGTCAGCAGATAAAATGAGTATACAACAGTATTTTTACAATATCTCAAAATATAAACGTCAAATTCATACGAATCCAAATTTGAATGAAAGTAGACGTTATAAGCTTTTCAAATATATATAATTTGTTATTTTTGAATACAAATTCAAATTTCTAGACAATTTTGAACTTGGCCAACAACTTTTGACAAAAGCAATTTACAGTCTGGCATGTCGTTGAAGATTTGATAATTTCTCTCAAACGGTGCACGATAATTGAATGATTCTTTTTGCATTTGAAAATAGACTCAATGAGGAGTATTCAAGAATATTTTAAGATGTTTTGAACGCTCAGAGATATTTTATTTGAATTTTTGAATCAAGCCAATGTGCAGTTACTGTTGAGAAATGATTTTGTCTTCCACAAAGGCCAACGTCTCCTTGGTGTTTTTGCCTATAAAGGAGCATGGATTGAAGGGAGAAGCACACAACAACAAGCTCTCAAAGCCTCTTCAATCTCTCTCTAATTTTTTGTGCTATATTGTTTATTATTAGATCAAATAGTGCATAGAGGAAATTGTTTGAATTCATAAGAGTGCCTCTTTGAAGTGAGATCATTTTGTACATGAGTGGTAGCTAATCCTAATTAAGAGGAATTGCTACATTTCTACTTCATCTTCATTTCTATTTGTATTGGTGTTTGAAGCTCACCGAATCAAAGGCTTTGTAATCGGGATTTCTTACCTCCGCCAAGTGCAAGGGACTTTGTTTGTATTCGGGATTTCTTGCCTCCGTCAAGTGCAAGAGACTTAGTGGAATCTCGGCTAGTTGGAGCTCGAGGACTGGACATAGACTTGGGTAGCAAGTCGAACCACTATAAAAGAGTTTGCATCTCTTATCCTTACTCTCTTAACTTTACTTGAAATTGTTTTATATTTATTATTGGGTGAATTGTATTAGTTTATTTGATTCAATATTTTTATTGTTTTTAATTTTTTCACACACTTAGCTTCCGCGATAAAAACCCAATTCACCCCCCTCTTGGGTTGCCTTTTGGGACAACAGTTGTTAAAAGGACCACGAGCAGCAAAGCAAATCTTTCAAGAGGAGAGGTAGGAGTCTGAAATCCCATCATGATCTTCTTCCTACTTTCCTCACGTCTAACTTCAACAAATGCCTCACGAGGACTTGGAAGAGGCTTAATTCCCATTACTCTACCTCTAACCTCATCAAAGTTTTTATTGAGGTCGAGAAGAAATTTAAAAGTCCGTTTTTGCTCCACAATCTTTTGATAGAGAGATGAGTCATCAGTGCACTTCCAAGTATAGACTTCGAACATGTCGAGTTGCTGCCAGAGACAAGCCAGATTGTTGAAATACTAGGTCACGATGAGATCTCCTTGGCATAAGTCGTGCAGATTAGCTTCAACCTCAAATAGTTCTGCTATATTTTCTGTGCTAGAATAAGTTTCTTTTGCAGCATCCCATATCTCCTTCGCTGTTTCGTAGAGAAGAAAGTTCTCTCCAATGTCATTGTTCATGGAATTGATCAGCCATGACATAACCATGTGGTTCACAGCCTTCCAGGTTTTGAAATTGGAATCATCCTTCTGTGGGGTTGTGACTTCCCCAATGAGATAGTCATCCTTGCCCTTTCTTCAGAAATACATCACCATGGACTATGAACATTGAAGGTAATTTTGTCCATTGAGTTTGTGGCTGGTGATGAGAAGAGGGGTGGCTTTGGTTCCTCCATGATAGCTTCCAGTAGATGGTGGATTGGAGGTGACTTCCGATGATGAAGAGGTTTGTCTCTCTGTCGCATGCCGTACTTTGTCATGGGAATTAGCCATACAGAGGAGGCTCTAATACCATGAAGATTTGAGAGAAATAATCCTCTTTTTTTATTCGAATAAGATTAGGTACATATATAGGAATAGTCTACGGTTAAGCAAATCATAAAATCAGGAAACAATCCTAGCTAATGGAGGAAAATCCTCCATAAATTAAGGAATGCTAATTTACAGGATTTAATCAGATCCTTTTATTAATACGCCTAAAATAGGAAACAAAATAATTATAAATTAGGAAATAAATAAATAGGAAATCATAATCTAAATCTTGCAAGAATTCCACAATATATAATAATAATTTTAATTTGTTTTGTTATTATCAAATAAATATGAAACCTTGAGGCCAACAATCTCCCCCTTTTTGGTAATGACAAAACAAATATGCATTGCAAGATATCCTTTAAGAGCATATCATGTAAATTCTCCCCCTTTTTGATATCATCTAAAAAATAAATTATTTAAGCTCCCCTTAATATATGCATGAAAAATATTTAGAGACTTTCTCCATTCAAAAATGAAATGATGCAAATAATATTAACTATATACTTGAGTCCATAAGACCAAGTTCTCTTTTAATAAAATAAAATCTTTCTTCATTAAAGGATTTTATAAAAATATCTGCTAATTGATATTCGGTATTCACAAATTCTAGTGTTATGTCACCTTTTTTAACATGATCTCTCAAGAAATGATGTCTAATATCAACGTATTTTGCTCTTGAGTATTAAATAGGATTCTTAGAAATCATACTTAATAGGAATATATGTTCATAATTAAGTCCAAAGTCTCGTAAAATATGTTTCATCCATAAAATTTGTGCACAACAACTTCAAGTGGCCACATATTCTGCTTCGGCTGTAGAAAAAGCAACCGAATTTTATTTCTTACTAACCCAAGAAACTAAAGATTTTTCAAGAAAATGACAAGTTCCACTAATACTTTTCTATCTAATTTACATCATCCAGAATCCGCATCCGAATAACTAGTAAGTTTAAAAGAAGTTCCTCTAGAATAAAATAATCCTACATTTATAATTCCTTTAAGATACTTAAGAATTCTTTTGACGGCATGCAAATGAGATTCTTTTGAACTTGCTTAAAATCTAGCACACAAACAAACATTAAACATGATATCGGGATGGCTAGTAATTAAGTATAATAAAGTAACACTCATACCTTTATATAAACTGATGTTTATAGGTTTTCCATTAATATCTTCATCAAATTTGATTGAGGTACTCATAAAAGTTTTCATAATTTTAGAATTATCCATCCCAAATCTTTTTAGTAACTCTTTGGTATACTTAACTTGATTTATTACAATCCTTTCTTTGAGTTGTTTTATTTGAAAATCAAAGAAGAAATTCAACACACCCATTATACTCATTTCAAATTCACTTTGCATAGATGAGGTAAATTTTTTACATAAAAATTCATTAGTAGCTCCAGAAATAATATCATCTACATAAATTTGAATAATAAGTAAGTCATCATTTTCTTTCTTTATAAATAAATTATTATTCACTTTTTCCATTGAAAATCTATTTTCTAATAAAAATTTTGAAAGTATTTCATACCATGATCTAGGGGCTTGTTTCAAACCATATAAAACTTTTAAAAATTTGTAAACATGATCTACATATTTTTCATTTTCAAAACCCGGTAGTTGTTCAATATAAATCTCTTCAATAATAAAACCATTTAGAAAGACAATTTTAACATCCATTTGAAATAATTTGAAATTTATATAAGATGCAAATATAAGTATATTCTAATAGTTTCAAGTCTAGCTATGGGAGTAAAAGTCTCTCCATAATCTATTCATTCTTCTTGATTGAAATCTTGAACTACAAGTCTTACCTTATTTCTAATTATATTACCGGATTCATCAAGTTTATTTCTAAAGACCTATTTGATTCCAATAATCGTGTGATCACTAGGTGCTTAGCACTAATTCCCAAATTTTATTTCTTTCAAATTGATTTAATTCTTCTTACATAGTTAAAACCCAATTTTTATCATTAATAGTATCATTAATAGTTTTGGGCTCAATTTGAGAAATAAAAGACAAGTATTCACAAATATTTTTCAATTGATTTCTAGTTTTTATACAATCATTAGAATCACAATAATTTATTCCATAGAGTGACTAGATTTGCACTTCCAAGCTTTTGGCAAATCATTATGTGGAATTTCATCAAAGTTTTCCATATTATAGAGATTTTCAATTTCTTTTTTCTTGTTATTAATATTTAAATTAAGTAAATTATCCTTGACATCATCGTATATGACTTTATGCAAAAATAGATTAATTTCATCAAATGTAACATGCATAGATTCTTCAACTACATTAGTTCTTTTATTAAAAACTCTATAAGCCTTACTAATAGTAGAATAACCTAAAAATATACCTTCATCCAATTTTGTATTAAATTTACCAAGATTGTCTTTAGTGTTTAAAATAAAACATTTACACCTGAACACTTTAAAATAACAAATCTTAGATTTTCTATCAAACCAAAGTTCAAAATGAGTTTTCTTAAGAATTGGTCTAATAAAAATTTGATTTAAATATAACAATTCGTATTAATCGCTCAGCCCAAAAATATTTAGATAACTTATATTCATTAAGTATAATTCGAGCCATTTCTTGTAAAATTTTATTTTTCCTTTTAACAACTCTATTTTGTTGTGGGATTCTGTGTAGAAAAAAATTATTCTCATATCCATAACTATTACAAAGATTTTCGAATTCATAATTTTCAAATTCCGCAGCATGATCACTCCTAATTTTTGAAAAATATAACATTTCTCATTTTGAACTCTTTTACAAAATTTTAAAATTGTGAACATGCTTCATTCTTAGGTGTCAAACATAATACCTAAGTAAATCTTGAAAAATTATCAACAATTACGTAAGTATAGAGTTTTCCACCAAGATTAGCAACTTGAGAAGGTCCAAATAAATCTAAATATAAAAGTTGTAAAGGTCTAGATGTAGAACTATATTTGTAGACATAAAAGAAGTTTTTTTCCCCAATTAATAATGAGAAACAAATTTTATTTTTATCAAACTTGAATTTGGATAGATCAATAAGTAATTATTTCTTAAAGATTTAGAAATTATATCCTTACTATAATGATCTAACATTCTATGCTATAACTAAGAATCATTATGTAATGCATTCAAATATTTCATATTTTGTTCAACAAAATTATCAAAATCAATAGTATAGACATTTTCATCTCTTAAGGCAATAAATATTAAAATATTATTCTCATTAAAAGCTTTGCATGTATTGTCTTGAAAAATAATTTTATACATTTATAACACATTGACTAATGCTAAGCAAGTTATATTTCAAGCCATTAATAAATAGGGTATTATCAATAATGAGGGAGTTAGCATTACCAATTTCTCCAATGTCAATAATCTTTTTTTTTTTTTGTATTGTCACCAAAAATCACATACCCTCTATCTATCTTTAATGTAGAATTGAACTTTGAGTAATCTCCTAGCATATGTCTTGAGCATCTATTGTCCAAAAACCATTTATTCTTCTTTGTAGTGCTCTTCATATAAATTTTTTACAAAAATAAATTAATTTTTGATTTTGGTACCAAACTTTCTTGGATCCAACAATGTTAGTATTTGTTCCCTTAGGAACCCAAATAGATGCAATATTACATTTTTCTTTCCATTTATAATCATTTAGAACTAAAATATTTTTAGGTCCAACTAACAATTTCCTTTTAATAAATAATCACATGCATAATGTCCTTTTCCAGTACAATAATAATATATAATAAATGGACTAGATTGATGAAAACATTTTACAAAATAGTTTTTATAAAACTTTTGTCCTTAACAAGCTTCATATCCCAATCCAGTTTTATCAAACCATATTTTTGAGTAGCAAATAATTTATTCAAATTTTCTTTTCCTTGAGTAAATTTAGATAAAGCATTTATAAGTTCTTCAACTCTGTTTCTCAATATATTATTTGTTTTAATTTTAGACATGGAAGTAAGTTGAGTTTTTTAACAATCATTTTCATTTTTCAAACTAACATTTTCATTTGAAATATTTGAATATTTCTTTTTTAAATCTTTATATTTCTTTGCAAGAATACTTAATTTATTTTACAATTTATCACATGCATGTAATAACTCATCGTATGATAATTTAGATGTGTTTAGAAGTAGAAGAAGATGAGCTAACCTCAATCACTTTCTCTAACAGCCATAAGATAAATATTAGTAATCTCACTTCCACTAGAGCCTTCTATTGAATCATTTTTATCATTTATATCCCTATTAGTACTTTCATGTGCTACTTCAAGTATTTTCCAAATGCTTTGTGCGGTTTTACATGTAGCAACCATATCAAACTCATTTCTATCTAGAGCACAAAATAATATATTCATTACTTTTGCATTAGTTGTAAAATTTTTCTTATCATTTTCATCCCAAACCTTTTTATCTTTAGTAATGACTTTATTATCTTTAACTACCATGGGAGTTTTATATCCTTCTTTAACTATATTCCAACTATCATAATCCATTTGTTGAAGATAAATAGTCATTTTAACTTTCCAATAATCATAATCACTACCATTAAAAAAGGTGGTCTAACAATTGATTGACCTTCCATAACTACAAGTGTATCAATGGTTGTCATAATATATGATCTTACCCTAAAGACTTTTAAAGCTAATATGTAGAGCCTAACTCTAATACCAATTGTTTCCCAAAAGGCAACCTAAGATAGGGGGTGAATTGGGTTTTTATCACGGAAGCTAAGTAAAAAAATTTAATTCACCTAAAGTAAATATCAACAATTATAAATAAAATAAAGAGAGTAGGGATAGGAAATGTTAACTCTTTTATAATAGTTCGACTTGCTATCCAATTTTATAATAGTTCGAGCTCCAACCGGCCAAGATTTCACTAAATCCTTTGCACTTGATGGAGCCAAGAATTCCCGAGTACAAACAAAATCCCTTACACTTGGCGGAGGCAAGAAATCCTGATTATAAAGCTTTGATTAGGTAAGCTTTAAACACCAATATAAATGGTAATGGAAATGAAGTAGAAATGTAGCTACCACTCATGTACAAAAAATAATCTCACTTCAAAATGGCACTTTCAAGAATAAAATAATTTGCTCTATGCACTCTTTAATCTAGTAATAAATAATGTAGTACAAAGAATTTTAGTGAGAGACTGATGAGACTTTGAGAGTTTGTTATTGTGTCATTCTCCCTTCAATCTATGCTCGTCTTATAGGCAAAAATATCAAAGAAATGTTAGAGAGACATTGGCCTTTTGGAAGACAAATCATTTGTCAATAGAAACTGTACATTGGCTTAATTCAAAAATTTTTAATAAAATGGTTTCAAACATTCAAAATATCTTAAAAAATTCTTGAATACTCTACAATGAGTCTATTTTCAAATGCAAAACAATCATTGAATTATCATGTGCCATTTGAGAGAAATGATTAAAAGTTCAACGACATGTCAGACTATAAAATTGCTTTTGATAAAAGTTATTGGCCAAGTTTAAAATTGTCTAGAAATTTGAATTTATATTCAAAAGTAACAAATGGTATATTTTTGAAAAACTTATAATGTCTACTTTCATTCAAAATTAGATTTGTACAAATTTAACTTTTATATTTGAGATATGATAAAAATATTATGGTATACTCATTTTGTCTATTAACAGTGTGACTTAGCAAAATGGCCTATTTTGAAAAATTATATCTATCAATCTATAAGTGTAAAACGTGCATATAATACATGCATTTAAAGCTCATCATGTTTTATTACAAATAAAATTATTTTAGAATTTTATTTATATCATAAATTATATTTTACTAATTAAAACTATATCATACAGATTTTAACATTGACTTTTTTAAAAGACAATATAAAACATTGATATAAAAAACTATTTTGATATAAAAGAGTATATGAGATAAATTATACATCAAAATAAAGATATTTAAGTATAGTTTCATATAAACTTAACCTTACTATTTTTGAAATTTTATATAATAAGATATAATTAATTTACTACATACATGTTTAATTTGACAATTTCATTTTGTAGCATATGTAGTGTATATATATCTCCAAATAATAAACTCAACAATATAATTGATCTATATTATCCATTATATAAATATATATAATAATAATTTTAATTTGTTTTGTCATTATCAAAATAAATATGAAACCTTGAGATTAATAAATAAATCCCTCAACTCTAGCCTCATATGAAAGGTATACAATTAGATGCTCCATTGGATCAAATAATGCTGGTGAAAAAATTCTTTCAAATTTACATAATATTACTGTAATATATTGCTCTAATCGCAATAAATCCTCCTCTCTAAATGTAATAGAGCATAAATCCTTAAAAACTTGACCTAATTTTGTAAGAGGCTCCATATAGTAACAGGTAAGCAATTGAAGACAATTGGAAGAAGGCACTCCATAAATACATGATAATCATAACTTTCTATCCCATATACATTACTTGATTGTGGATCAAAACACCCTGCCAAATTAGAAGCAAATCCATCTAGTATTTTCAATTCTCTAACCCAATTGCACACCGCTCTTCTTTCATCAACAATTAGACTATACTTTGCTTTTAGTTTCACAATTTTTCCATTAGACAATGTGACAAGTTTCATGTCACGCTGCTTACAAATCTCACCCAAGTCCATCCTTACTTTTAAATTTCTTTTGTTTTCAATCTGATATCCATTACAGTATAAAAGATATTATCACAAACATTTTTTTCAATATGCATCACATCAAGGTTGTGCCTAATTAAAAGAAATTTTTAATACGGAAGCTCCCAAAATATACTATGTTTAGTCCAATTATGGTATAATTCATATCTCGATAATTTAGACCAACTATGCTCAATTACTTTGGGAAAAGAGCAAACTCTATCCCACAATTGTTCACAGATAGTCTAGGTGGTGGCTCATCAGTCTTAACCTTATTCTTTATAAAATCTTTTTTATTCTTCTTTATACATGATTACATGGCAAAACTTGACGATGACAGTCAAACCATGAAATCTTACCACCGTGCTTTAAAGTAAAAGCCTTTGTTTTCCCACATACAATGAGGGTAAGTCAATTTACCTACAGTCATCCACCCAGACAACATTTCATATGTAGAAAAATTATTGATTGTCCAATTTATAACTGTACGCAATATAAAATTTTATTTTGTACAAACATTATATGTCAAAACACCTACATGCCACAACAACTTCAATTCATCAATCAAAAGCTGCCAAAACATTAATTAAGCTCTTAAGATTTTTCAGACCTAATATAATACATGTCAAAAGCATGAAAAATTTTGTCATGCACATTTATGGTGGAAGGTTATAAGGAGTGACAATTATAGTCCAACAAGAATATGATCTAAATGACTGACTAAATGGAGTAAAACCATCAGAACATAATCTAAGCCTTATATTTGCTGCTCCATTGCAAAGTCAGGATATACTCTATCAAAGTGCTTCCATACTTCCTTATCTGATGGATGGCTCAAAACACCCTGAGGTTGCCTATTTTCATAGTGTCACCTCATATGAGGTGCAGAACTTATTGATACATACAACTTTTGCAATCTTGGAATAAATGGCAAATAATGCATTGACTTTATTGTCTTTTTTTTTAATTTCCCTTCCTATTTTATATGGTCGATACCTTGATTTTTTGCAAAATTTACATGAAAGCTCATTAATGTCATCTTTGTAATACAATACATAACCATTCTCACAACAATCAATTTTCATAACTTGCAACCCCAACTTTGGCACCAATTTCCTTATCTCGTAATAGGTATTAGGTATAGGAATATCCTCCATAGGATTTGTTTCATACATAAGTTCAACCATTGAATCAACACATTGTTGCACAACATTCCAATCGGACTTGATGCTCATTATTCTAATTGCAACAGATAATTTAGAATGACAAGACGCTTGCCATAATGGTCCATTTACTGCATTCAATAAGTTAAAAAACTTTTAAGTATTAGCATTAGGAACATCCTCCATTCTCTGCTCAAAATAAGCATAATACTCAAGCCTACTAGAATCATATTCATCTCTTGATATCTATTTAGGTTCTCAGGTTGATCATTCGAACAACAACATAACATCATAGACCCCATTTACACAAACATTGGGTTCCTCTCCATGATAAGTCCAATACCGATACCCTTCTATAAATCCCTTTTAACAAAGATAAACCTTCACTATATTAGTTCTAAATATTTCAAAGATTTACATTTACAATAGGGACACCTAAACAACCTGTCTCTTAGAAATTTTGGTTGTTGACAAACATATACGAGAAACTCATCAATATCATTCACAAATTCCGGTTTCAATCCCTTCTACCTGCATGAAATCTATTATACATCCACCAATGATGTTCTAAAATTTTCATATCTATTATCAATCAAGAAAACATTTTATTTGTTATAACATTCAAAATTTTATTTTCATCAAATGAATTACAAATTACTTCTGAAATGCACACGCCATGCCAAAATTTTCTTTTATCACTATGATTAGTTTGACTTTATGTGATTTATGTGAAATTTTCTTTATCTGATTACACTGATTTGGTATTGATTTTAACAAATTAAATTAATATCAAATGAGTTGAAAAACATTAACATATTAATTTTTTGCATTAAATTTATTTGATTTGGATTTTTAATTCATTAAATTAATAGTTATAATATTTATTAATTAGTAATATTTTTAAATTTTTAACATTCAATACATAATAATATGAGCCTTGCCTTACTTTTTTTCTATTATTTATTTATATGTATTATAATTATGATACATATATACTATATTAAGCAAAACCATGGGTTACAATTTTAGATTTACTAACAAGATATTTAATAATAACAAATATTGCTTTTTTGGGATATAAATATGTTGATAGGTTAAAGAATCAAATTCTTTACAATAATAAAAATATTTGCCAAATTGAATTAACTATATTTTTGAAATATTTATATAGTAATTATTTTTTTAATAGTGAATTAAGTTATTTAACCCTATATTTTTCTTTAATTTTTTTACTGTTAAAATAAGTAAGTATTTAAAATAGTTTAAAAACTTTACCATTTATTTGATGAAGAAACAGCCTTAATGGGTAAACCCGATTACCATATTGATGGGCATCAAAAGAGTTCTTTTATTAATATATTATGGGTCTGTAACTATTTATAGATCCAATGTTATAAACATTTAAAATTACATTGTCTGTTTGAGTTTTTATTTTGATGTGGAGTCGTTTTTTTGCTCCAAAATTTTTTTTCTATCACACAATCCATGGCATAACTTGATGACAATAATTAAAATAAACAAGACGCGAGCAAAAATGTTTGTGAGCATCAAACACATGAGATACATTAAAATCTCAAGTTGACAATCTCGTAATGTCTTTGTGATGTGGGCACCTCTATTAGTTTGTTGTTCTTGAGTTTAATGAAATATTAATTTAGAAAACTAAGGTTTACAATCCCTCAGGATATAAAAAGAAAACAAATAAGCAGAAAAACAGTACATAAAGAAAACAATAACTAACAAAACAGATAAAAAAAACCATAGTAAGTAGCACAAATATACATAGGTAAAAAAATAAGTGAAAAAAATATTAACAGATATTACTAACAAATATTCATCAATCAATAGGTTGAAAAAAATATAAATACTTGAAACGGGACAATGGTAGTCAAGCAAAGATGATGGAGAGCTGACGGAGCAAAGATGATGAAGGCAGCAAAGCAAAGATGATGGCCAAGGATGGTGGAGCATAGCACGGCAACGAGTGGTGGAGCACGGTCATGGCTGACAGAGGAGGAGATGGAATAGGGAGAGATAAACAGGAGAGAAGCATGAGAGAAGTAAATGAGGGAAGAATGAGAAGTGAAAGAGTAGGAGGGGAAAGGAGGCCTCATAATAGTCGGAGATTACCGCCACATTATTGATGCAAATGCATCGGTAATGCCCTTGTATCCAGAGCCTCAGCAATCATGTCATCTAAATTTCTAATGAAATTTTGACTTACCGACACAATTGTGTTGGTAATCACCTCGTTCCATGCGCCTCGGCTACCATGCGTTACTATTACCAATGTAATTACCGACGCAAATGCATTGGAATTCATTGACCCCACCTCGACTGCGGTGACTAGTCAAATTTCGAAACTTATCAACGCAATATTGCATCAATAAATATTATAAAAATTACCAACACAGTAAATACCGATGCATTTTGCATCGGTAACACATATTTTTTAATTTATTTCCTTTTTGTTTACATAAAAATAAATTAAATATAAAAGTTTAAATAAATATATATAATATATATGTACATATATGCGTATATTTGTATATACATATACATACAAATATATGTACGTATACACCTATATATATAATGCATACTTTTAATACATATATATAATATATATGTTATCTAATGTATATATTAGATAGAATATATATATATACACATACATATTTATATACATATATGTAATATACGTATAATATATATGTATGTAGGTATATATGTACACTTAATTATACATGCACGTATCTATGCATATATTATATAAACACAAACACACACACACACAACATATAAATATAATATATATATATATATATAACATATACTTTGTCTAAATTATATAACACATACTTCTATACCATGGTTATATTATATGTGTGTGTGTGTGTGTGTGTGTGTGTGATATACCTACATACATACATACAAATATATGTAATATACAAATACATACATAAATGTATGTATGTACCTATATATATTTATATATATAATACATTCTTTTCCATATATATTTACATATATATATATAGTATCTTATATATATATATCACATACATATAATATATATATGTTAGTATGTATCTACACATACGTATATGTGCACGCATGTATGCATATATATATATGTGTGTGTGTGTGTGTGTGTGTGTGTGTGTTAGATGCAATAACAACAACTTTCAATTTTCTCAATTAAGCCCCAAATCCCCTTCAACTTTTATTTTTTTCAATTAAGTCCAAATTTCATTTATGCGCACGCATGCACGCACACACACACACACACACACACACACACATATACATATATATGTTTTATATGTATATATATTAATGACATATTATATAATATGTATGTATATTGCATCTAACACACACACACACACACACACACACACATGTATACATATAATACATATATATGTATGTGTGTGTGTGTGTGTGCGCGCGCGCGCGTGCGTGCGTGCACATAAATGAAATTTGGATTTAATTGAAAAAATTAAAAGTTGAAGGGGATTTGGGGCTTGATTGAGAAAATTGAAAGTTGTTGTTATGAGTTATGGACTTAATTGAAAAAATTTAAAGTTATACATATTCAATCGATAGAATTAACTAAAGAAATGAAATTTGGACTTAATTGAAAAAATTATAAGTTCAGGGATATTAGGGTCTTAATTGAAGAAATCAAAAGTTATTACAAAGAGTCAATGGGCTTAATTGAATAAATTTAAAGTTATTATCTTGAGTCAATGAGATAATTAAATAAAAAAAATTTAGATTTAATTGAAAAAATTAAAAGTTATCGAAGATTAGGAGCTTAATTGAATAAATTCAAACTTATAACTATTAAAAAAATATAAGTTCCTGTGCAATATAAAACTAATTTAAAAAGTAAGAAAATATTACCGATGCAATTCTTTTATCAATAAATCTAAATATTTAAAATTTCATTTATTAAAAACTTACCAATGCAACACTTTGCATTGGTAAATTGTCATTTTATTTATAGATTTTCAAAAAGATTACCGACACAAACAAATTGCGTTGGTAAATTTCTTTTTTTGTTTATTTTATTTTTTCAAAAATATTACCGACGCAACATATTGTGTCGGTAATTTTGCTTTTTTAAATTTTAAACTTTAAAAAAAATTCCGATGCATTAATAGCGTCAGAAACATTTACCGACGCAAACTTTGTCTCTAATTGCATCAGTAATCTTTTCAACCACCAAATAACGTTGGTAATTGCACTATAGCGTCGTTATTTGCGTCAAAAATATTTTTGATGCAAATTTGTGTCGATAATTAGGTTGAAAAAACAAATTCACACTTTTAGATTACTGTGTGATATAATTTCAACCTTTTGAGCACATATAGAAATCTAGGTGTCCAAGTCGCATTCCTCCTTTGAATAACGTAAAAAGTTTTTAAGGTAACAAATTTGGAGAGTAAGGAACTCAAGGCATGGTAAATGAGGAAGGTGTCAGGTAAGCGACATTTGAGTTCACTGAATTCATTAGCTATGGTTATCATTTTCAAATCTGTTGTCAAACACCACCAACACCATCATATTTAATATGAATAAAAGTTTCCATCAACTAGCCTACTTTGGTTTTACCAAATACTACATACCTCTTCCCGATAGACTCAAAAGAAAGTTTTGCATTCGTGTAATCTAGAATTGCCTTTACAACTATCTCATCAATGGATCTCTTGATGAAAATTAAGGTCTTACAATTGATCCTTTTCCATTTGTCGTAGCATGCCTTCTACTCTTTAGTTCTCCTACAAGTTAGAACAAGCTCATCGTACATAATTGCTCCTTCAAGGTCTTTTTGGGGGAGCATCAGTTCAATGTCCGCCTTCCATCTTTTATAATTATTCTTAGTTAGAAGCTCAATTTAATTAACATTGTTATTGAGGGAGAAAGTCATTAAAACTAAAAATAACAGAAAATCAATTATTAACATGGGCAATTCTAATAATAAGCATACAAATATGTAAAACATATAACACAAACTCTACTATGAGTGGAGAATGTATTATACTAAATAACAGTTACAAAGAAAACCAACACCCATGGGCAAAAGGATTCTTACTATCAAAAAGCATATCAAAAATACATATTAATTTGAATTAATTATTGACCTAATCACCAATGGGTATATCAAAACATAAATCAATTCAAATGACAACATTCCTATTAGTTAATTGGTAACCTTTTCAATCTTCCAAATGAACCACTATGGTAGTACACATCAACTGACAAAGCTCCAAGGTAAGAATAAACAATTGCCCAAACTAATATTCTCTTATTAATTCATAAATTTCCCAAACATACATTGAATATAAAAAATTCTAAAATAAATATTGACCTTGGCACACTTTTGAAGGAAATAATATTTATACTGAGACATTAGCATGCACATCGAGATAATAATATGCTTACAAGATTATTAGCATGCAAATTGAGGCAATAATATGCATGCAAGATCATTAGCATGCCAATTGAGGCAACAATATGCATACAAGATTATTAGTGCATAAATCAAGAAAAATAATATATAATTAGATTCATTTTAAGCAAATTGAGGCAAATGGTTGACCAATAAAAGTCTCTAAAAAAATATAGTCAACCTTCCCTTTTAATTTAATTAATTAATTATTTTGAAATTTAATTGGTTTTATTATTTCATTCAAAACGGTTAATTTGACCCACAAATCTAGGTCAAACCAGTACATGGGGCAATCAA